>PVJX010027571.1:0-24723 GCA_004027295.1 Dolichotis patagonum | reverse complement strand
TGTCATTTCCAACACCCCAGTTGGAAATAGGGAGTCCACACTGTTCAATTTTCTGGGGTGAGAAGAATCCAGAGCTTTCAATGTTTATTTCCCTGGAGCAACAGATGCAGAATGAGTGATTTCTTTCACTTCTTCCAGTGTCCACCCATGGCAAATGGCAGGAGTACAGGGGCCTGAAATGCAAAGAGGCTGGAGACTCTTGGCTGGAGAAAAAAAGACTATGGCTTGGTCAGAATGTCCTCCTTTGGAACCCATGTAAGGCCCTCCACTGCTGACCTTTCCTATCGTCAGTGTGCTTTGAGACAACAACAACAGTAACAATAACAGTGACCTCTTGTCATCTTATTTTAAGTGATCCCAACTCTGAAGAGCCACATCTCACTTCCATGCTCCCAGAACACACAGGCTTACTGGTGCTTGGACAATTGTCAATGGCCAAGGGGCAGAGACCAGCAGGGAGCCTTTTGTGTATCTGCTGACCCTTGCCTATAAAATTTTTTGGACTCTACTGTGGCCGCCGAAAGCCAAAAAAAGATCTTCACCTGAACCTGAGCTGTCAGCACACCAGGCTGACTTAATTAAAGTGAGCAGGACTACGAAGTCATTATTTACCAATGGGAAAAGTTTCCAGGAGTCCTCGGGAGGCGGGCACCACCGCCGGGTAGGGGGGGCTGCCCTGCTTTCTGCCCCCTGCCTTATCTGCGTGGCCCTCTCACTTTTATCATCTTCTCTGCTGCAAGTGTGTTCCCTGTTTGTTATCTGATCTTACAAAATGGGAATGAGACATGTTTTGCTCAGAAAAATGCAGAGCAGCCAGAGGCGCGTGGGCCAGCCACTGGGTACAGCCGCCATGCAGGGAAGTCACTGTTCATCACCGCACGCTCCCGTCACCCTCCCAGCCAGCAGCCTGCAGGGGCCCTGTGATGGGCTGAAAGGCCCTCAGGGAAGCTGTAATTAAATCCCAGAAGATTGCCAATTCTCCCACTGGGAAGGGGAGAAAAGAGCAAGGCGCAGCAGGCATGTCCAGACAATGACAACCAAGCAGGGACAGAGGCAGCTCTGGCTGCAGTGGCCAAGAGCAAACGACGTGGGGAGCTGGGGCAGTGTTTTGTCATGGAGAAAGAGGGACCAGATGGAAGCAGGTGATTTCTGACCAGACCGAGGCTGAGAGGCGATGGAAACTTTTACATCCTGTCAGATGGAGAGAAATCAGCTCTGGTCTCTACTCACTCTAAAATTCTATGACCCATCAATCCACCTGGAGCAAACAGGGGCTGGAGAGCAAACAGAGGCTGTGGCCAGAGAGCAAACAGGAGCTGTGGCCAGAGAAGTTTCCACAGCATAAATCCAGTTGTATCATCCCCTGCTCCCAGGGTTGACATGCACCTGCAGCCATTCTGACAGGTCACGTATTGAAATCCTTTGGTCCCTGATCATAGCAGTAAGTAGCTGCCATCATAAGCACCTCTATGTATGCACCAAAGTCTTTCCGCTAAGACTCTCAGTTTGTCTCCCAAGACTTGGTTTAGCGCCGTGGCCCATGTCTGCTCTGCTGCTCATGCCTGTGCCGTTTGATGTTGAATATCCCCATTGCAAAACCATGGCGTTTCCTCTGACACATTCTTTTTCATTTTCTTGTTTCCAGTAGAGTGATGATACCCAAGGCCTTCACTGACCCACACCCCAAACCTTTTAAGTCACTAAAGCGCCCAGGGTGGGCTCAAACATGTGACCCTCCTGCCTCAGTCTCCTAGAGTGCTGAAATTAGAGGCATGCACCACCATGCTTTGCTCTGACATGTTCTTTTTGAGTATCACCACTACTAACTTTTCAGCCTCATCTGCCACAACACAATTACCGTAAACCCCACCTACATGAATTCCCTACCGTCCCGGAAACCAGACATTCATGCAACATTCTCCCTAGCTGGATTCTCTCTCCCTCATCTTTTCTCCACAACTCCTACTTGTCCTTCAGTGGTGCCCTGGGTGTTGTGGTCAAGCTCAGATGACACAGGAAGCTACCAAAGAACTGGCTTGATAGTTTGGATGCTTCCCTATGTATACCCAGTCTTCTGTCTCTTTCCAAATTCTTATTCTGCTGATGTGTCTTGGGCTGTAGCTCCCTCCCAAGATGAGGATCCTGTCTTGATCACCCTTGTCACTCATCATTATGGGCAGCAACCAGAGATGGGGAGAGAAACTAATGCATCAGGATGTCACAATTTCTAATAACTCAAGCCCACCTCCAAAAGACCACCATGGGAGGTTTTCCTGCCTTCCAGAGTGCAGTTTGTCCTGCAATCAGCTGCACTGATGAACAGAGCATAATAAAGAAATCCATCAACATTTCATTTATTTGCCCTTGTTCTGACCATGTCCATATGCATCTCCTTATCCATCACCCATCCTTCTTACCTGAAAATGACTTATTTCTCTCTCCTCTGCACTACCCTAGCTCCTCCATCTCTCTTGTGACCATAAGAATGTCAAAACTGCAGTTTCCTCCCCTTTATCACGTCCATGTCTCCAAGTATCTTGCTGCCCGAGATATTTGTCTAAGTGCATTGATCCAATATATTCTATTTCTCCTAACAAAAAACAACCACAAAAATATTCCCCAATGTGCACAGCCATATCATCATACTTTGCCCATTACCTACCTTTAAATAGATACATTTTACACACTCACTGCTTAACCTAAGAATTATTCCTATTCAATTATAATCGATTTCCTTCATGACGGTAACACCAACCACTTCTGTGGGAATGTGAAACTGTGATGGAGATGCTGACCTGGGTTCCCACAGCCAGGTCCCCACCACCACCTTCCTTTTGTTGCCTCTGCATTCTTGTTTCTCCTGGGAGTCCGGGTTTCAGCACTGATCTCTGGACAGCTCCCAGGACCACCGCCCTCCTTTGGCCCAACAACGGATGGTACTCAATAGCGCTCAATCCTACACAGAAGTTTCCCCCAAAGAGACAGGTGAAGGCTTCAGCTGTGCATGCTTATCCCTCCACAACAGCTCCAACATACAGCATTTGAACAAACCATTTGTATAAACCAGTTTGACAAACTAAAGTAATATTTGCTGGCTGCATAAAGTCTAGTTCAGAGAAACGGGTTGCACATGATCATCGAGCTTGGCTGTGCTATCCCTGGAGGGGGTCAGGCCTGTCTGTGGCATTTGGCATTCTAATACTATCTGGATGACTGTTACCAAACTGCTGCCTTTGCCACTGTTTCCAGAAGGCTCTAGAACCCTGCTCTTAACACACCTGCCCGGGTCTATCCCTCCCTCCATGGCCCTGAGACACACTGCTAAAGCCACGCCCTATGCCACGCCCTATGCCACGCCCTATGCCCTCAGTGCATCTACATCTAATGGCAAAAGAAGGACTTTCCAGAAGTTCAGGGCATGTGGCACACTGCAGAAAGCACCAGAAAGAACAAGCACAAACACTGTCTGGAAGCTGTTTCTCAATTATACCCAAAGACAGTGCTATAGTGATTAAGAGCACAAACTCTGGAGCCTGTGTTCAAATTTTGTTTCCATCATGTCCTTGCTCTGTGACTTTGGCCAAGTTACCTAGCCTACTGGGACCTTGGTCTCCTCAAAGGAAAGTGGACATAATAATAGCACTTACTTGTGGGGTTTGTATTAATTCAGTTTAATATTAAAGTGCCTAGTATTTATAAAGTGCTGAAGTAAATAAAAATTATATAGATACAAATTACATAAATACAAGTATATACGAATATATAAATATGATATATGATATGACATTTATTATTTATATTATGATTATATGTCATAATAAGGGATTGTCACAATAGGAAATTTTCTTATCTTACACAAGAGAAACCTAGAAAGGATAGCATCTCTTATCACTAGAACTGGTTAATTTAGCAACTTGACAGTGCACTCACAGATAAGGTCCTTTCCAGATTGATGCTCAGCATCCCGAGGTGTGGTTGGTGGGCTGTTCATCATTCTGACCCCCTCCTCTTAACACACCTGCAGTAACTCAGGCTGCAGTGAGAGGAGAGACTGACTCTCACGTCTCCTGGTGAGAGTAAGAAAACCTTCTGCTACTTCTAAGCCAATCCTTGTGGAGAGGACAGGACAACCATCTGATCTAGGCCAACCAGGATTTTGTCCTGGGTTGGGGACTTAGGCTCACCTTCCCCAGGAGAGGGCCACTGAACCAAATCAGCTTCCTTTCAGAAGGAGAGGAGGGTAGCCAGATTGGGAAGACAGCTAACCGTATCTGTCTTGTACCTAGTTTGGACATTTCATTTACATGCAGCTTGGAGGAGCCATGAATTCTGAGCAAAGAAATTAAGTTAAAGGAGTCAGCATTTGGCCTGGGCTTTCCAGAAGGTGGAAATGTCACAGCATTTGGGAAGGGCCAGTACTGCAGACAGAAAGTCCTGCATGAGTGACATCTCCAGGGAGTCGGGGAGCCCAGGGCTGGAAGTGAGGAGGGGGTGAGAAAATAAGGAAGCTGCACTGGGGTCAGAGCGGGGGAAGGGACCAAGGGCTGAGGGAAGGAAGCTGGACTCAGAAACCTGTGGGCCGTGGGAAGCCACTGAAAATCTCAGAAGAGAGACACAGAAAAGCTGAGCTTTGGGGACTGAGAGCCTGGCTGTGGGTCCAGGCTGTGCAGCCAGGGGAGGCAGTGAATGCAGACCAGTGAGGAGCAGGCCACAGCCACCTGAGGTGGGACCATGGCTCCTCCCATGCCAGTAGCCACGTGCGAGTTGGACCCCACAGCACAGGCAGGGCCTGCATTTCAGGACAGAGACGGAAGGGCAGAGGTGACAAAATGAACAACAGCATCGCAAACCAAGTCAGCAAAGGGGAGGAGACCGAGGAGGCACCAAGATTAAGACCAGGCATGGGGTACAATGGAGGCCTGGGTCCCAGACCAGACAGAAGTGCGTTACACAGTGGCAGCAAAGACGGGTCCAGGAGCTTCAAACAAAAGTGCTGCATCTGTCTGGTTCTTAATTTGGATGTGGCTTCTGCAGTACCTTCCCCAGAATGCATTTATGCTCATCTGCCCTATGACCCAGCCTGACCACGCCTCTGTACACACCTGAGGGAATTAATGTCAGCCCCCGCCGGAGACCTGCATGCCTTTATCATGGCGCAGTTCACAACAGACAAGTGATAGAGTCAGACCTAGGTGCCCGTCAGTGGATGAATGGTTGCAGAGAGGCCTGGTGTATACACAAATGGCATATTATTCAGTCATAAAGAAGGACAAATCATGTCGTTTGCAGAAAAATAGATGGGACTGAAGATCATCATGTCAGGCAATAAGCCAGGCTCAGAAAGACAGGTACCACACGTCTGTCCTCATATGTGGAACCTAGGTGGACAAAAGCAGAATAATATAAGAAACCTACTAAAGAAGAGGAAGGGAAACAAAGAGAGGAGAAAGGAAGAGGAAAATGGGGAAGAGGAAAATATTATCAAGGTATATTGCATGAATGTGCATATGAAAATGCCACAATGAAACTCATTATTCTGTATAATTAAATGCACTAATTAGTAAATAAATAAACGCAGGCCTACAATCCCAGCATGCTAGGAGGCTGAGACAGGAGGATCAAGTCAGAATCCAGTCCGGGAACGTTAGTGACTTAGCAAGACCCTGTCTCAAAATGAAAATATTTTTTAAATGACCAGGATGTAACCCAGTGCAAAAGCCCTAGGTTCAATCCTCAGTACTGGAAAATATAAAAGTACTGTGTGCATTTATGAGAAAGTCATGTTGAAAACCATGCTCTGTGCAATTGATATGGGCTAATTAATAACTGGGTAAAGGCATTTATGCCGACATCAGGGGAGAGAGAGGTGAACCCAGTGAAACCACCCTCTTGCTAAGGTTTGGGAAAGGTGCTCTGGGACAGGTTCTGCACATTCACAAGGGTGAGGCTTCCACATGGGTCTCAGAAGCAGTCCCCAGGGATACAGGACAGGAGAAGGCATGGCAGAGTCCTGTCCACTGCTGCTGGCCCACCTCTGCCAAGGACAGGCCCTGGATATTGGGGGCCGAGCCCGAGGAGCCCCAGTCAAAGGCCTGGAGAGCAGGCCTGCTCCGTGGTCAAAGAGGGGCCATCTACATGTCACTCACTTCTGGAGCTCGTCCACTCCTCCACGGACATCTGTGAAGCTCCCGCTCTGTGCTAGTCACTGGGCTGGGAATGGAGCTGGGCTAAAAGTGGGGACCATCTCTCCCCAACAGAGGCCTGCTCAAGCGGGCAGAAGATGCAGGCAGCTGTGGGATGGTCTACCAGAGCTGTGACACGGAATCCCAGCAGAGCATCAGTGGCTGGAGGATAGGACCGTGGGGATGAGGGCTGCAGCGTCAGAGGAGCCGCCCTCTGGGAGCAGCGGGGAGTGCAGACACCAGGGAAGAGCCCACCAGAGGGATGGAGCATTCCGTCACACCCCACACAGCCAACCGCCCTGGGAAGCTGCTTTTCAGAGGAGGAGGCTGAGGCTCTGAGCATCAAGGAACACCTTTGGAGTTGGAGGCCAGGCCCTAAGTTCTTGACCCTTTGTGGGGCTGACTCCTTCATCCACCCATTCTTCTGTCTTTACCTAATGGGTCTTGTGTACCCCTTCCTGCCCTGGCTTCACACAGTGTAGGCTTCACACAGCAGCCAGGTGGGTCATCTGAAAATGGGAACTTGACTTTGCCCCTCAGCCTGTCAGTGGTGTACCACCCACTCCACATGGGTACACAGAAGGCAAAGCTCCAGCCACTTTGCCTTACTCTCAAACACCCCCCATGCCATCCTCTGTCACCCCAGGGCCTTTGAACATACCATCCCTTCTTGGGATGCCCTCTGCTAGCCTCACCCCCATCAAGCTCCTATGGTCATGCTTTATACCTCTGTTTTCTTGCTTTTTAAAAATTTTTTAAATTTTTATTTTAAAGAGATTAAAACAGAATAAAACCAATCAAAACAAACCAGTGTAAGAGATACAGGACTTCAAAACGTTACAAAATCAAAGATAGTTACCATAATGCCTTTTGTTGTCTTCAAAATAGCTACAGATAACTTCAAAAATAGTAAAACTCCAACAGAACAGACTAGAATAGAAGCAATAAATAGAAAACAATGAATGCAATAAACAACTTTGAAACAAGCCAATAATAAATTCAAAATTGCTACCATAATATATCTATCTTTGAAATAGCTACTCATGCCATCGGATTTAACTTAAACAAAACAAAAGAGAATAAATCCCAACCCAACAAAACAATGGAAACGATACAGTACTTTAAAACAAGACCACAGGGAATCAACAGTGGCTGCAACCCTCCAAAGGAGATCCCTCTAGATGCCACATTGCATACCACTATCCTTTGAACAGATGGTCAGACTACCAGCCCTAGACCTGCAAGGTCAGTGAACAGACATCCAACTGTATTTCACCTCCACAGCTGTCACCACAGCCTGTGTTTCTCCAGATCAGCTGGTCGCTTATGGGGGCAGGGAGATTGGTACTCCTTGTTTGCCAGCCCACACTGGAAGCAGCTGGGATCCAGCTGTCCCCAGACTGCCAGCAGCCCAGGCATGGCGCTGGTTCCCAGACAGGGCTTGCTTCCTGGTGTGGCCTTGTTCTCTCTCCCCACCTATACCTGTTTTCTGCCTGGCCACTTCCTCCATGTCACCCTCCCCATCTGCCTGGTCCAGGCAGTTCAATGGTAACGCAGAGTTATCTATGATCCCTTCATCAGACCAGCAATTCTCACCCCTGGCCACACATGGGAAAGACCCTCAGCAGCTAGGGACAGTCTAAAGACCACCGACACCAAGCCCAGATCCAGAACTGGGGAGGGTGGCAGTACCTATGGCTTCATTTATTAAAATCTTCCCAGGTGACTCCATGTGTAGCCGTGATAAACGGGCGTCAGTTTTCTCAGTGTCCAAGTCATTCCTAGATGGGTTTACACAAGTTCGTCTCCTCCCCCCACCCCGCTAGAATAAAAACTCTATGACAGCTTGGGGCTCCCCCCAAGCCTCTGTGAGAAAGTGAGAGCCAAAGAAATACTCATTCAACAAACACATAATCAGACACTCACAGTCGCAGGCCTGTGGCCTTCACTCTCACGGTCTCCTTCAGCCTCACAGAATCCCATCAGTGAGAATTCCCATCAGCCCTATTTGACAGCTGGGGAAACTGAGGCTTAGCAGCCCAGTGTGGAGTCCGGCCCCTGATGCCCAGAGTTCAGGAGCTGCCGTGCAGAACTCAGTCCTGCCCAGCCATCCAGCCCCTCGGGACCTTGTGAAGCCACACCTGCGGGGGTGCACATCTGTCATCCCGGGACTCTGGGAGGCTCGGGCAGGAAGATCACAAGATCAAGCTCAGCCTGGGCAACTTAGTGACTTAGCAAGACCCTGCCCAAAACAAAAATGTAGTTTTAAAGGACTGAAGACGTAGCTCAGTGCAATTCCTAGCACAAAAAACAAACAACAAAAACAAAAACACCAACAAATGAAAATCTGTGAAAACACGTCCCTGGAGCCAGAGAGACTCCTATGTGTTTGGAGTCCTCCTACTGGTCCTTGCCAGTCTCTCAGCCCCTCCTGCGAAGGAAAGGAGCAGTGAGAAAACCAAACAAAGCCAAGACCAGGCTGTCCCTGGGCCTCACACTGGACAGAGGCCTCTAATTAGATTCCATCAGCTTCCTGCCTGACTTGGGGCTGGCAGCCTCGGCCAGGCCACAGCAGTGAGGGCCAAGTCACAGGGTTGCCACACAGGTTGGGTCCTGTCAGCTGAGGAGCAGGGAGTTTAACCCCAAGTGGCTTTGATGTGGCTCAGAAGCCACACTCTGAGGAGCGCCACCGTCTCCATCCCTCAGCCAGACACCAGCAGAGGGCCTTCCTCACACACGGAGTCTGCTGAGGTCCCAGGGTCCCTGTCCCTTTTGGTTTCCTCCTTCTGAACCAGGAGAGGACAGCTCTCTCCTCCTCACAGAAGGATGACACACCAAGACGAGTGAGTGCTGGGTCCCCGAGGGTCGTGGTTCCTCTATGAGAGCATGGGGGGTTAAATGTCATCTGCGTGTGAAACTCTTGTAAAATTGGCCTGGCCCAGTGGAGCAGGCCTGTAATCCCAGCACTCCAAGAGGCTAAGGCAGGAGGATTTAGGAGTATGAACCCAGATCCAGCAATTTATTAAGTGAGGGAGACCCTAAAATCAAAAACAGCTGGTGATGTAGCTCAGTGTGATGGTCCTAGGTTCAATCCCCAGTGCCATCATTAATTAAATAATTTATGTTTTAATAAAATAATTTAATTAAACAAACGACTCCCAGGTCCTACCTCAGTCCTACTACTCCAGACCCTGGAAGTGTACAAACCTCCTCAGGTGATTCTAATGGGCAGCCACTCGGCCTCGGTGCAGGCATAAAAGGCTCCTGGAAGTGACAGCGGGTGGACACACCCCATCTATTTCTCCTTCTCTGCTTGCAGCAGACGTGCTTCCCACCCTGTCCTTGTGGTTTGGGACAGGCCTCACTCCCGGTCCCAAGGAAGGTCGAGAGAGCCAGGCGCAGAGTTGTGAGTCGCCCTGCTGCCAGCTACTGACTCAGGAAGGATAAGTAGCCCAAACCACCCCAGGGAGAACCAACCCTGGGCCTTCTGTGGGTGCTGCGGAGGCACAAAAGCCCTCTGTCCCATGGGATTGTATCTACGGGCGTTTTTCTCTGGCAGTCCTTTGGCCACATTCTGATGAGAACAAAGCCATAACAGAGGAATCACAAAGTCAAGAGTTGAAAAGAGACAGATTCCAGTAATAGAGTTGGAGTTCTGGATCCAGCCATGCCTGAAGGTTGTTTTCAGCTCCTTGAGCCTTTTTCAACGACATCACCTTTTCCCTTCTGCCTGTCCCAGTTGTGTTTCTGTTCCAGGTGAGTTTTAAAAGTCCAGACACATCTGCTCTACAGAAACCTTGGCAAGGTGAGGCCATGGGCCAGATTCCATTCTACCTGCGCCAGGCAGAGAACACCGCATCTGCTGCAGGATCCCAGCTCTCGGCCCTTATCCATCACACTCCCTTCCCTACCATGATCTCCACAGCCCAGGCAACACCTGTAAGGCACTCTGCAAGTCATTCCCTATTATGAGGCCTTTCTGGAGGGCGCCCTGGGTGTGTTGGAGTCAGAGGCCTGGTCTGAGCCCAGCTCTGCTTCTTAGCCTGGCCAGGGACTTGCATACCTTTTCGAGAGAGGTTCTCCTTGTCTTCATTCTCTGAGATTTGGTGCCTTGTTTGAGCACCAGGCTGCTCTTGGCAGCCGTGTGACCTCTCCGAACTTCCTTGTGTATAAACTGTAACAGTTTACAGAATTCCTTCCAGGCACAAAGGGCTATTCTAACTGGTTCTTCTGCGATGCCCCCTGGGTTCTGCATGGCTTCCCTCTCACCCACTTGAGTATTTCCCCAGACGCTGCCCTCCCAGGGAGGCCTTCCTGGACAGCCACACTGATCACAGAGTCCCTCTCTGCTGCCTTGTTCTCACTGGCATTTGACAACAGCTCACACACAGGCTGTGTCACACTGTGTCATAGGTTGTCTGACCTTCTCTAGTAGAACATAAGCTCTAGGAAGGCAGCACTGTTCTCTTTCACTGTTGTATCCTCAGGGCCTAGCACAGAGCCCAGCACACCGTGCTCAATAAGCTTGCATCAACTGAGTGAATGGATTCAACCCTCACAAGCAACCAGGGACACACTATAATCCTTCCTAAGGTGACAGTCATGATCCCAGGGAATTCGATGTGTAGGGTATCCTGTGCATACAGTAGGTCCTCAACTGGTGGGGCTCAGAAATGCTGTTTTCTTGATTCTCAGGACAACCTGAAAAAAGATCCTGGGGGCTTTTTTGTCAACTTGTCTCGAGGTCATTCATAATAATAAAAAAAAGAGGATTGGCCTGCTATATCTTGGGTTCTGAAACTCTAGATTCAAACAAATATGAATGAAAACTGTTATTTTTTTAAGAAATTGTGTCCATACTGAGCACAAGCTTTTTAATCATTATTTCCTAACCAACCCAGAACAACAACAACACACAAAACATTTACACAGTGTTAGGTGTTGTAAGATAATCCAGAGATGATTGGAAGTGCAGTAGTCAGCTTTCCCATCACTGGGACAAAATACTCAGCACCCAGTCCTGGAAGGAGCAGAGGTTTAATGGAGCTCACGGTTCCAAAGCTTTCGGTCCAAAGGCAGGAATACGGCTGGAGGGCATGATAGGGCAAAGCTGCTCACTTCCTGGTGGCCAGGGAAGACGAGCAGCAAGAAATGCATCTCCAAAGGCCACCCCCAGACATCCTCTCCTTGGCTGGGCCCCACCCATACACAGAACATTCAGCAGGGAGCAATGGGGGATTAAACCACTGCTGAGTGTGGGGACCACATGGTCCGATCACTTCTCCAGGAATCTCTGAATCCAGCCATGTTTTGACCAGGTGCCACGGCACACACTTGTCATCCCAGCACTGTAGGCAGCTGAGGCAAGAGGACTGCAAATTTGAGTGCAACCTGGGCAACATGACTTAGTGAGAGCCTGTCTAAAAAGAAAAAACAAAAATGAAAAAGAGATGGGGATGTAACTTATTGCCAAGACCCACGGTCCAATTCCTAGTACCAAAGTAGAAACCAGTTTCTCAGAACATAAAATGTGTAAGAGAATGTACCTAGTTTATATGCAAATGCTGTGCCACTTCATATGAGACTTGAGCATCTATAGATTTTAGGGAGGTCCTGGCACTGACCAATCCCCCACAGGCACCAGGGGCAAGTGTCATTTCACACCTGCTTCTTTACTTGGGTTCACTGTGGTGCCAGTCAAGGGGACAGCAGGTTTTCCAAGTCAATACTGCTAAAATAATTAAAGGCTGGGACACAGAAGATGAGCCTGCTGCCCTTCGCGCTGTGTGCACAGACTTCCTGCTCTGCCCCAAACCCGTGTGTCACCAGCCCCAACCTGGCCCAGCCTCTACCCTCCCCTGGAGGAAGCAGGACAGAGAGGATGGGAAGAGGCAGCTTCCGGAGGCAGAGCCCATCGTAAGGAGCACTGGGGCCACTCGGCCTCACCACCTGTCAGAGACATGGACGGTGAGCTTCCTACCACGTGGCTGGGCAGACACTGGGTGGGTGGGCCAGTTGGCCAGATGCAGGATGTGGGGGCCTCAAGCAACCACATTTCCATTAACTTTGCAAATTCAGCCCAGCCCTGAGTTGCATAATCACATTTCAGTCAGTGCAGGTCACATATATACATGCCACAGTGCCCCTTAAGATTATAGCTGAGCTGCAAAGTTCCCATCACCCGGTGACTCCTGGGCCATTGTGGCACAATGCACTCCTCGGGTGTTCATGGTGACGCTGATGTCACCACACCTGCCGTATAGCCTGTGGCATAAAAAAATAGAGCACATACATTTACGCACTATACAGTGAACACTGTGATACTGGTTTATGTGTCTACCGTGCTATATTTTAATCATTATTCTATTTACCCCTTCTACGTAAGTCTGCAGGAAACAGTGTGACACAGGCAGTAGCTCACACACATCGTGTTCACTGTCTCTCCCGAATGCCTCATTTTCCTTCATGCTTGATTTAATTGCTGCTACATTGTGCACTGTGGCCCAGGTGCAGCAGGCTGGCCGTGCATATTCACTGTCCCGCCTCAGGTGCAGTGGGCCACGTCATCCAGGCGTGAGGGCATCATTTCTCAAAAGGGATCTCCCGTGGAAGTGGTGCCCGACTGATCCCATCAGCAGGCAACCCAGCTCTGCCTCTGGGTGTTCGCCCCACACGTCCCACATGGGTCCAGAGGGGGACCAGCCTGAGGAGGCTCAGTGCAGCCTCACTTGGAGTGACAAGGGTGACTTCAGTGACCACGTTAGAACAGACAAGTACATATAGGGACTCCTGGGTGGAGCATCTGGCAGGGCTTGGATGCGAATATACAGAGCCATACCCAGGCTTCATGGAAGAAACAGAATGGGACCTACACCACACGTTGAAATCAGTTGGATTACTGTTCAGCAAACATCCACGCCCCTCTGTCTTGGGTCAGAGTATAGAGTTATGCATCACTTAACAAGGACACACTCTGAGGTTGTGTGGATATGTGATCTCATCACTGTGCGAAAACATCAGTGTGCACTCACAGACACCTAGGCAGCATAGGCTACTCCGGATGCCTTCAAGGAATGTGGAAGACGCAAGTTGGATGAGGCTGCTATCAGTGTCACACTGCTCACTGTTTATGGTGAGGTGCTTTAACAAGCAAGGGTACACTCTAAAATAAGGATAAAGGAGTATAGTACAGTGTATTACCCGGGTTTGCATTGCTGTGATAAAATATCTGACATACATAACTGAAGAAGGAAAGGTTTATTTTGGCTTACAGTTCCAGAGGTTTCAGTCAATGGTGGGCTGACTCCAAGGCAGGAATGTCATGGAGGAAGGGCATGATGCACCAAAACTGCTCACCTCATGGAAGCCAGGAAGCAGAGAACAGAAGAAGAGCTACCGAGAGGCGAGGAGCCATGGACAAGAATATAGGTGACACCCATCTAGGTCATGTAGGTCACACCCCTGTGACCTACTTCCTCCCACCAGACCCCATCTCCTCACAGCACATTCAGCTATGAACTCACCAAGTAGCTAATCCACGGATGAGGTCAGCACCCCATGACCCAGTCTCCTTCCAAAAGCCCCATGAGCACTGCTGCATTGGAGACAAAGCTCTCATATATGAGTCTTTGGGAGACACTTCGTATTTAAACCATAACATACAGTAAATACATAGACTAGTAACAGTTGCTTAACATTATTACCAACGATAATGCACTGCATATAATTGCTCATGTTCCACTTTTATACAACCGGCAGTACAGTTTCCATTAGCATCTCTTCAAACACATAACAATTGCATTGTAATGGCTAGAACGTCACGAGGATGTTAGGGATTTTTTCAGCCCTGGTGTAATTTTATGGAACCTCCATCACCTACATGGCCCAGCATTGACGGAAATGTCTTTACATGGTGCTTTCGCCATGCTTCCCATCCCACCAACTCTGGGCCTGAGTGAGACTCGCTTTGTCCAGTGTGACCCCCAAAAGCAGTGGTGTACTATTCCCCAGGCAGTGTGTAAGTGACATTGCAGACTTCCACTCACTTCTAAATTTCCCCCATTGTTGTGAAGACTTGCCTGGAGTAGATACTGGTCCTAGAATGACAGGAAACACACAGGGCAAGCCAGGCTAGCCCCACCCTGCAGTCTGGACCTAATCTCATCTCCCACCTCATAACCTGCAGAAGTCACCCCCTCCCAGACCCACAAGCAAGAACGCTACTGCTTGGTGTTGTAAGCTGAAGACCCCAGCTTGACCAGAACAGTTAGTGTACCCCCTGCACTTCAGCCTCACCAAAAATGAATCCATGAAGGCTGCATCCCGGAAGTAGGATCAGGGAGTTACAGAGTCAATGACCACTCAGTGAGCCAAGGCCTGAGGTAAAAAGTCAAAAACCCAAACCCCAAAACCTCCTTTCAAGAAGGAAGCTTGACATTGTCTTGTCAGAATGCAAAACTCAAATACCCCCAGGACCTCTGTCGCTCTGACTCTCAATTTGAGCAGTGGAGGACCAGACAGGGGGTCAACCTTGGCTAAGCGTCACCCTGAAGGTGACCTGCTGGAAGCCAAAGCCTCATTCCCACTGTGCCCCGTCCACAAGGGAACAGGCGCATTGAGGTGAACTAAACTGAATCCTCCTCACCATCTCAATGGTTTATTTATCAACTTTGGTCCTAAAGGAATGCTGATGAGAACACTGTGAGAAATAAATGAGACAGCAGGAGCCCAGGCGGCACAGGCAGAAGGCAGGCCGTGCTTCCTGGGCAGAAAACACTGCTTGCTGTGAGGCCCACTCCCTCCTAACGCCATCCTCTACTCGGTTTTGGTTTTTGTTGGTTTGTCTGTTTGTCTGTTTTGTGGTACTGAAGACTGAACCCATGTCCTTCCCACTGAGCTACACCCCTCATCAGTGAACAAGGTCACCTGGCCTGGAGTAGGCTTGAGAAGGGCCAGGGCCAGGTCCCCTGTGTGCCCGGCCACCTTCCCCACTGATGGTGAAGAGGACTGGGGGCCCTAAGGAGGAACATGCTTGGGGTTAGGGGCCAGTGAGTCCCTTTCATTTTTTATTTTGAGGCAGGATCTTTATAAATCACTATTACCCAAGCTGGACTTGAACTTGTGATCCTCCTGCCTCAGCTCTCCAGGGTGGTGGGATTACAGCTCTGCACCTCCAGATGTGGTTCAGCTCACTTAGTTTTAAATAAGCCTCCAGGAAAGAAAAGGAACCAGGGTGCAGGAAGGGAGAAGAGGCTTAGAAAGTGAGTTACACGGTTTATTTTCAAAGAGAGGCAAGTATGGGAGAAATGGGAAGCCGAGGAAACCCAGAGAAGAGGAGACCCACTGCAGAAGACCTCTGCTTCTGGCATCCAGGGGTCAAACCTTGACTCTGTCACTTCATAGCTGTGTGAGTTTGAGTAAAGCGCCCAGCTTCTCAGTTTTTCCACCTGCAAAATGGGAATGGAAGTAGCACCTGCACTGTGGGGCTGTTAGGAGAAGTCAGTGGGACGGTGAGATGGTGTACTCATGGCACCTGGCTCAGGGGAGAGGCTGTGTCGCCTGTAGCTTGGCTATTTGCTGGGCTCCTTCTGGACGCCAAGCATCATGCTGGGATTTGGCAATGAACAAAACAGGCAAGCCAGTGCCCTTGTGGAGTCAAGGTCTTGGGAAGACAATCACACTGAAAACAAGTGGGCACATGAAACAAGATCACCTGGGGATTTGCAGGTGGGATCAGGCAGGGTGGCTCGAGGGGTGCGTCTGTTTTAGACAGGAGCGTGAAAGGTTTCTCGGAGGACACGACATGGCTGGGGTGGACCAGAAGAAAAAGGCCAGTGAGGGGAGCTGGGATAGACAGAGAGCAGGGAGCCTCTGTCCTGGAGTGGCCCTGAGAAAGGCCAGGTCCGGGTGCCCTGCATGCCCAGCCACCTTCCCCACTAGCCACCCATGATGGGGGAAAGAAGGACTGGGGGCCACAGTGCCTGGGATTATTTCCCTTGGTACATGGTGTCTGTGACACAGGGCCTGTTTTAGGTCTTCCACCCTGTATTTGTGGGATATTTAATCAAAATCTTAACTGAGCCCTTAGCACCCCACTCTCAGGAGCACAACAGAGACACTCTAACAATACCTGCCTGCGGGGCCACTGGGGGCTCCCCCAGCTCGCTGGGGCTGCTGCTTCCCACAGATGCCACCTTCTGCCTGGGGGTAGCTGGGAGCCGGTTCTCAGACATTATGGCTTGTATCTAGGTGTCCCCGAAAAGCCTCATGGCCTCATAGGTGAGCTTTACAGACCTGGCTGGATTTAGGGTGTGTGGTACTACATTAGTCCACTGACTGGAGTTAGCATAGCTCTGGGTGTGGCTGAATGGAGTCACCTGAGACAGAAACCCCGCCCTGGGCTGGGTGGCACCACTCAAAGTATTTGTAGCCTGTTTGAGATAAAAGGGAAAGGCAGGCTCACTTCTGCTGAATACTGCTTGCTACTTGCTGCTTCTTGCCTGCTTACCAGGGACAGTTTCTCCTCTGTCATGTCCCTGTGTCATGCTACTCTGCCTTGGAACCAGCTGACTACAACTGTGGACTGAAATAAACCTTTCTTCCTTTAACTTGTGGGTTAGTGAACAGAAAACTAGGACAGCAGAGCTCAAATGAGATCAACCACTCTGACCCCAGAGTTGGTCCTCTCAGTGGCTTCTAGGATGGAGCCCAAATTCCAGGATATAACTTTCCCTGCACCTCCGCTGTCCACTCCTTGCTGCTCTGGGTGCCTTGGGTCTAACAGGAGCCAGAAGCTGCTGCGAACAGCATAGGCCACAAGCTCATTCACCAAGAATGTTCTCATGCCATTCCTTTCCTGTGAAATGCCTTTCCCTGCCTTGAGCACTAAGCCTGCAAAATGCACTGCAGGTGACATCTCCTTGGGACCACTGACTGACCACCCAATACCATCCCAGGCACAGTTAGCTCCTGCTTTGCAACTGCACCAGAATCTAAGACTTGGATCCCAGGACCCAAGGACCTGACCCTGGCCCCTCACAAGGAGGTCACAGCCTGCTCAGGAGCCCATGGAGTGAGTTTTCAGGCCCAACTGCAGGCAAGGATGGAAAGGGGTGTTCTAATCTGCACAGAACTCTTACTGGAGACCAATCCTGTCACTTTAATAAGAGAAATGAGGTACAGAGGAGGAAGGCCATGTAGCTTGCAAATCCGAGCTGGGATCTAAACCTAGGTCTTGGGTTCCTCTGGCTCCAAGCTGTCCTCTTTCTACCAAACCAAACTGGTGCACTCCCCTCCCCACCTAAGCAGCCATGCCAACCACTGCTTCCCTGGCTACCCCCTTATGGATGATACTGACCTCAGTGCTGCCCTGTGACCCTGCCCCCTGCCTCAGCTCATTGGAGCTGAGCGATTCCCAGCTCCAGCTAGACCAACCAGATCCTCTCTCCTCAGATTTACTTAACTGAGAGACAGGGGAACATGCTGGGCTGGGTGAGGTAGACCACTTCTGGAGGTGGTTGGTGGTCATGTGGTGCATGCCACAGAGGAGACTGCGGAGGGTGTGCAGAGGCATAGAGGTGAGACCCAGGTCATCCGAGAGCAGAGGGGTCCTCTTCTCATGCGCTAAGTCCTATTAGTCCCCTCACAACCCCCTTTCTAGTTTGAGCTTCTTTTGGGGCCTTGCAGTCAACTTTTCTCACTCTCTAAAAACCCCACTAGCTCCCAATCCAGCTCTAGCACCCAGGATTTAGGAAGCACTGGTCCTAGCAGGACCAGAAGTAAATGGCTGCCCTTCCTAGACACCCGGCTGTCAACAGGAGAACAATCTACTGAAAAGGGAGAGAATCAGAAAGGGCAACTTTTGACTCCTGCGGGTCCACAATCCTAGGCTCCACACAAGTCTCCATGGACATAAATGTCCCTTGGCACACTGGCTGGATCCGTAGTGGGGACAGAAGCCAGTGCCCTCAGGGAAACAAGGAAGGCAAAGCCCATCTAGATGCTGTGGGGCCGGGTGTCCACAGGGACTGAGCAGATAAACGACGGGCAGAACAGAAAGGGGCATTTTCGTCCTGCTCAGGACAAAAATAACAAGGTAAGGACAAACAGGCTGCTCAGAGCCAAAGGTGCAATGTCAAAAGGGTGACAGGAAGGACCAGATTTCGCCCAATTCCATCTTATTTCTGACTGCTCTGGGAAGAAAGATCACTTAAACTAGAAAGGGCAGTGGGGAGCCAGCAACGCAAAGTCTGAGTTCCAGTGAAAGCCACGTCAACGTTTCCTCCATTTGTCCCAGCCTCCCTGCATCATCACAGGGCCTGGGTTTGGGACCCTCTGGAAATCAGTTGTGTTGGCATGCAGTGGGGCCCTCTAGGGAGCTGGTGAAGAACCTGAAAGCAGGTAAATTTCAGTTTCCAAAGTGTAATGAATCATGCTAACTTCAAAAAAAGAAAGAAACTAGGGCCCTGGGTTAACTCTAGAAGAGTCCTCACACTCTCCCACCCTGCATACTCATGTCTGCAGGGGAGGATGGTCTTGAGGGCAGCAGAGAGACAGCTCCAAAACCACAAGAAATGGACTTTCGAATTGCAGAAGTGTGGACTTAGAAATTCAAAAGCAACAGAATTCACTGTATATAATGTATTTAGAAGAGATGGAGGCCAGAGCACTCCTCTCCTGTCCTGTCCTGTCCTGTCCTCTCCTCTCCTCCCCTCTCCTCTCCTCTTTCTCTTCTTTTTCCTCCCCATCTTCATTGTCCTCTTAAATAAAGCTCCTGTGGCCTGGGAGATAGGAAAGAGAGTCAAGGATATGATAGAGATTTCCATGCATCACCAAAATCCATTTCCTTTTCCTCAAGGGCACAGGCTAGAACTGCATTTCCCAGCATCCCTTGTGGTTAAATGCAGCTATGTGACCAAATTCTGGCCAATGGAATGAGCTGTGTCCAAGCTCATTCCATGGGGTTCATAGGGACTTTCCTTTTGATCTCTTTCCTGAACCACTGGCTGAATGGAGAAGACTCCAAAGCCCAGAAGCGGGCAAAGTTACCAAAGTTACCAAAGAGAAGGAGGTTAGATTTCAAAATGAATATGTGGCATGGTGCCTGCCACAGGGACATCTGCATTGTATTTGATATGAGCAGAAAGTTGACTTTTATTATGCAGAGCCCCCAGGATTTGGGAGCTTGTTAACACAAGAGAAACTCTCTAAGTATACCACTCTAAGTATAAGGAAGATATTAATGAGCAAAGCAAAGAATTGGAAAGATACTAATGAACCTAAATCCTTTCTTTGGTGATAATTACAGCTTTTTATTCTTATTACTACGGTTAACAAACTTGACAGGTAGATGTTTTTAGCTCCATATGCTAGGTAAGTAAACTGAGGTAACTTTCCTAGGTCACATAGCTGGAATGTGGAGGTGATAGAATTTTTTTAACTGGGGTCCTATCACCAGATGTGGGGGGCTACATGCCAGGCAGGCAATGTGACCCTCCAAAGCAACAGCTGACCTCTACCCACTCAGCACTTAGAACTTACAGGGTTATAGATGGCAATAATGAAACTTTTTTCTGCTTTCCATGTCTCTTTTTCTCTTTTCTTTTTCCCAAATCCATTTGATTTCAAGGATAAAAAGGGGGGGGGGAGAAGTTAAAAAAAAAAAAAACTACTACAAAATTTCAAAACACGTCAACCAGGGGATGGTGACAGAATTTGAACCCAGGCAGTACGCATCAAAGCCCTATGCGTTCAGCCATCACTACATTTTTTGGTTGGATGAGTTCTACCGAAATAATTACATAAACCCAGATGTGTCATTTTCCGGGCTGCTCTCAACACACCTGAGCCCACATGTTCATGATAACATCCATCTCAAAGGAACTGCGCAACACTGCCCCCTTCAGGTGGGGCTTGCACACTTCAGGTCAAGTTCCAGTGTTTACTAAGCACCAATCATCTGGCTCTGACTGGGCTCGGACCCCCCCATCCATTTCGGGTGAATTCCCTCATCCAGGCTCTTTTCCTTATAGGTGTTTGTGACCCCTGAAGGAAGGAAGCCCTTAGACATTTACTGTATGCCCAATTAACAAAAGGCAGAAACCCAGTGTGGAGGGCAGGGGCAAGCATGGATGGAATGTACTTAAAATCAAAACCAACACACAAGGTTCGGGCAGGGCCTGCAGCAGGGGCCCTGTGGTGCTCCCCGGGAAGCAGTGATGGGTGAGCAAGTGAAGCCCGGCAGGGTTCACCTCGGTACTTCCAGCCAGGCATGCAAACAGCAGACATAAACTAAACTAGCAGTTTAAGATACTACTGTTCATGAACTTAGGTAGAGAAACTTTCTTAAACAGGCAAAAGCACTAGTGCTAAGGAAAGAGTAGATAAATTTGGCAATTAAAGTTAAGAACTTCTTTCAACCCTCGTCTTACATCATATAAAAACTCAAATAGATTAAAAACCTAAACATAGGAGCTACAGCTATAAAACTTGTAGAGGAGAAGTTTCATGACACTAGATTTGATAATGATTTCTTGGGTATGAAAGCAAAGGCACCAGCAACAAAGGGAAAAACACATGCATTAAACCATTTATGGCCAGGGATATAGCTCAGTGGCAGAGTGTCTGCCTGGCAAATGTGAGGTCATGAGTTTGATTTCTGGCACCAAAAACATAATAATAATAAAATAAAAATAAATAAAAAATTAAAATTTGTGTATTTAAAGGACAATATCAAGACAGCGAAAAGGGAACCCATGGAATGGAAGAAAATATTTGCAAATGAGAAATCTGACAAGAATTCTTGTCAGAATATATAAACTCTTCTTGTTACTTGACAATAGCAAAACCAAAAAAACACATTCTGATTCAAAAATTGACCAATTCCCTGATGAACACATCTCCAAAGAAGATATACAAATACCCAGTAAACATATGAAAAGATAGTATCATCAAGCATCCTTGTAGTAGGGAGACACCAATCAAAACCACAATGAGATCCACTTCACGCCCATTATGATGGTATATTAGTCAGCTTTACCACTACTAGACACAATACCCCACACCCACAACGTAGAGGAAAGATTTAGCTTGGCTCATATTTTAAGATTCAATCCATGGTTGGCTGGCTTCAAGGCAGAAACACCATGGCAGAAGGACACTACAGAGCAATGCTGCTTAGTTCATGGCACCCAGGAAGCAGCGCAGGAGAAGAGTTCCTGCAAAGAAGGGGCCAGGGCTGGATATAGACTCCCAAGGCCTCCATGACCCCATCAATCCCATGGGCTGGTCCCAAAGCCAACCACATTGACACTCCACCCTAACTGCCATAAATGGAAGGAAGGAGGGGGAGAGGGGAGGAAGGGCAGGAGGGAGACAGGGCAAGAGGAGGAACAAAAGGGAAGGAGGGAAGGAGAAAGGGAATAATAGGTATTACCCAGGTTCTGAAGAAACAACAGATAGATGGATAGATGGATAGACAGACAGATGGACAGGGGTACAGATATATATCCATGATTATAGCATCATTATTCCCAATAGCTAAAAAATAGAAACAACTGAAATATCCCTCAGCAGATACACAGACAATGTGTGGTATAAATACACAGTGGAATATTCTTGAACCTTAAGAAAGAACTAGACTTTGTGGATATGAGAAGGAATCTGGGGTGGAGGAGATGGAAAGGAGGAAATAAAAAGATGAAATACATATGTGGGCCAGTACTCCATGAAGAATATATAGAATATATTCATTAGGTATCATAAATATACACTAACAAAAAAAATTTTAAGTAACAGTACAAAAAAAAAATTCTGACCATGGATGGACCTGGAAGACATTATGCTAAGAGACAAACACCACACACAGAAAGCCAAACACTGATGATTCTACTTATGTATGTGGAGCTTAAAATAGTCGCATTCCTAGAGGCTGTCTTCAAGAGGCCGACGGAAGGGGAAACGGGTAGTGTTGTTTAACAAGTACGGAGATGAAAAGGTTTTGGAGATGGATGAGGAGGAGAGATACACAGAATGTGAATGCATTCAACACCCCTGATCTGTACATTTAAAAGTGGTTAAGATGGTAAATTTTATGTTATATATATTTTACTACAATAAAAGAGGTAACAACTTCTGTTCATCAAAAGACATACACGGTAAGGCAAAGGACAAAGGAGGTACAGCAAGCCACAGAGCGGGAAAAGATACTTGCAGTGTATATAAGCCAAAGACTATAGTAAAAATAATTCCTACAAATCAATATGGAAAACGCAGACAATCTAACAGAAACAGGGAAACACTGTGAACAGGCACTTCCTGCAAGAGGGAATCCAAATAGCCACAAACATGAAAAGCCACTTGGCTTTTATGTGGCTAGGGTGACCATAAAGTACCATTTCTCACTCACAAGACTGGCAAATTTATAAATGTGATAACCTCAAGGATAGAGGGATGGGAATTTCCCTGCCATATTAGTGGGAGTATAAATTTTCCTGCCCCATTGGGAAATGCTGCAGCTTACTTAGCAAGCTTAGTAATACTTAGTAGGTTACTTAGATCCACAAAGCCAGGGTGGCGATTTCACCTTCAGGTACACAGTGGGCAAGCGGGCTCCAGACTGCAGTGTGCGTCAGAATCAGCAGAGGGCTGGCTGAACAGAGGCTGCTGGGCCCCACAGGGTCAGGATCCTGGTTGACAGAAATGTGAGAATCTGCACCTCTAACAAGCTCCCAGGGATACTGAAGCTGGAGGCCTGGGGGCCACACTTGAAGGGCCAGCAGCATTATTCATAATAGAAACCAAAACTGCCCCAAGGATCCAACACGAGGTGAACCAGCTACGGTCCTACAATGGACATCATACAGCAGAAAATGACCCAACTATCGTTGCAAGATCAACACAGTGTTGGGGCAAAGGAAACAGACACAAGAAAGCACACGGAGCACAGTCATACAGAAAGCTCAAAATCAAGCCAATCCACAGTGTTTAAGTGTATGCACTTGGTAAAGCTACAAAGCAGGTTCAGTGAACTTTTCCTGGGCAGGAGCACAGAGTAAGTACTTTCTGTCGTATAGGCCAGATGGCTGCAGCACAACTGCTCAGCTCTGCCACTGTAGGGCAAAAGCAGCCACTGATGACACATTAAAGAAGGGGTGTGGCTCTGTTCCAGTAATCTACAGAAAGATGCAAGAGGGGTCATAGTTGGTTGGTCATTGCTCTAATGCGAAACAAGGCAGTGGTGACCTCCCCGGAGGGAGAAAGGGGATAGTGGTCAGTAAGAGGCTGTGGGGGTGCTTCCGGGAATCTGGCAATGATATTTCCTGACCTTAGTGGTACCAAAATTTTTGCTTTATAGCGATTTGTTAACCTGTGTATTTATATGCTTTGTACTTTTTTTTGCGTTGTAGCATATTTCCCAATTTTAAAAAGATTTAAAGGAATAAATAATCGATCAACAAAATATAATCTATCCGTATAAAAAATTGGTCTTGCAGAAGTAGAGGATGGAAGACTGGTTCCTGGGGGCTGGGACATGGCAGGGAAGGGAAAAAGGGAGACTGGTAACTGACAGGGGCCAGGGCATCCTCACTAAGACACAAAGGGCCTTTAAAACACAAAATGAATTTCCAGCAAGGCTCAAGCCAAGCAAAGCTTGCAGGAGTCTAACTGACTCTAACCTTCGGGAAACAAAATAGAGTTATATAAGGCGGAAATCGTTCTGGTGTTCAGTAGCACAGCAGGGTGACTATAATCTACAACGATTTACAATAAATAAACTGCAAAATAACCAGAGGAGAATAGCCTGAAGTTCCACAACGTGTGGAAACGATAAACATTTGAGGAGACAGATATGCTCATTCTCCTGATTTGATAATTAGACATTATATACATGTATCAAATTATAAGACTTATCCTATAAATAAGTGCAAATATTGTGCTTCAACTTTGAAAAAGTGGTATTTGGCAATAAAAGGAAAGGAAGGACTGATACGTGCCACAATATCAACACGCCTCGAAGACACCAGGCTGGGGGAGAAAGCCTGGCTCCTGTGTATCCAGAATTGGTGGATTTGTAGACAGACAGGGGCTCAGTGTTGTGCATGGCAGTGGGCCTGTGGGACTGAAGAGACGTGGCTGAGGACCTTGGGGATGCTGAAAATGCCACCAAATTGATAGTGGCAACAATAGCATAACTCTGAAGATACCAAAAACTCTCAAACTGTAAACTTTACACGGGCACATTTTATGGGAAGAGAACAAAATTTCAAAGAACCTACTATCAGAATATTTCTCTAATTTAAAACTGAGGCCGGGGCTGTACCTCGGTGTAGAGCACCTGCCTAGCATGTGTGAGCCCATAACTAACGCACAAAACTCAACACCCTCTCTCTGTCCTTGTTAGCAGAGGTGAGCACGTGCAAGGAGACCACACAGAAGCTACCTGTCCTTCCTTCTGCTCCAGAGGCCCTGACCCATCATATTGGGCCCTTTCTCTGCCTTTGAGCACAAAACATGTACTGAAAACCGGAAGCCCAAGCCAGAT
>PVJX010027570.1:0-24733 GCA_004027295.1 Dolichotis patagonum | reverse complement strand
AGGGATTCTATCTGTTTGCTTTGTTCCTCTAATTTTTTAGCTGTGTTTTCACTAGATGCGTTCACTATTTCTTTCACTGTTTTTATCAATTCTTCTTTTACCTGGGCAAGTATTTCTGGTTTGAATTTCTCCATAGCTTTCCCTATTTCCATATTCATTTCATTTGATATCATTTCAGATATTTCAGGTGTATGGCTTCTTTTTCTTCTATGTACACAGCTTCTAAGCTTTCTTGGGGATGGCTAGGGCTTTGAGCCTGCCTTTTGGTCTTGCCTTTTGTCATTTTTCTGTATTTCGTTACTTTGTGCGGCGTTCCAAAGCTTTCTCTGCTTATGTGGCAAATTTCCTGTTACACCCTCAGTTCCTGGAGGGTCAGTGGCTCCCCCACAGGCTTCTGCCTTCCTCACAGGGTCCTAACTCCCCTCTTTGGGCTCCTGGCTCCCTAAGTTGTAAGGTGAATCCTGGGTGTGTCCACCCCGGAGCCTGTGGAATCTCAGGCAGACCAGGCCTCCTTGCCTTGTCCCAGGCAGGTCTCCAGGAGGTTCCCTGCGTGTGAAGGGCCTACAGGTCCTAAAGAGTCAGGCCAGAATATGGGTTTCTGAAAAGTCCCCGATCCCAAACAGACCTGGCCAAGATGCCAGTCTCCACAATATTCCCAATCCAAACAGCCCGGGCCACTCTGCGGGTCTGAGAGTTTTGGGTCCCAAAGAGACAGGCCGAGATCCAGGTCTGTGAAGACTTTGGATCCAAACAGCTCAGGCCACTCTAAGTTCCGGGAGATTCAGGTCCCAAAGAGACAACATGAGCTGCTGCTTTCTGGGAGACTTCCTTGGCATGAGGGGCGGGGCTACAGGCCCAAACACACCAGGCCCAGATGCCGATCTCCAGGCAGTTCCCTGCGGATGAAGGGCATGCTTACCAGTTCCAAAGAGTCGCTCCGAGATGCAGGTCCGTGCAGACTTTCAATCCAAACAGCTCAGGCCACTCTACGGGCCGGGAGTTTCGGGTCCCAAAGGGACAGCCTGAGATGCTGCATTCTGGGAGACTTCCTGGGCGTGAAGGGCGGGGCTACGGGCCCAAACACACCTGGCCCAGATAACGATCTCCAGGCAGTTCCCTGCAGATGAAGGGCCAATGGGGACATCTTAAGTCATATGGAGAACTATGATGTCGCAGTGGGGTGGTATGATACCACAATAGGATGTGTGAAGTCACAATAAGGCATGATGATGTCACAATGGGATACTTTGAGGCCATATTTGGTACAGTGATGTCATAATATGCATCTATGTCATCACAGTGGGGAATTGTGGTATGAAAAAGGTTGATTGTGCTGCTCTAATGAGGGCAATGTGAGGTCATAATAGGGTAATTGTTGTGTCACACTGGAAATGATGCTGTCACAATGGGCCAAGTTAGTGTCACCACAGTGCAACTTGAGGTGACAGTGAATCATTATACTGTGAAAAAAAAGGAATTGTGATGCTATAAAGGGGACTTTGATGACATCATGGGCACTTGTGTCACACTGGGCAGTTATGAGGTCACAAGAGAAAACTGTAGCATCAATGCAGAATTTTCTGTTCATAATGGGGAATTGACAATTCCTGATGTGGGTATCATGATGTCAAAATAGGGCAGGGTGGAGTTACAATGGGGCATTGTAATGCCATAATGTGGAACTATGCTGTCATAACATGTCAGTGTGGTGTCACAATTGGAATTGTGATGTCATAAAGGATAATTGTGCTGCTATATTTATAGAACAGGAGCTCATAATCAGGCAGTTGATTCGCTATAATATGCAATTGTGATGTTCCCACTGGGAATCATGAGGTAACAATATGGCATTCTTGGATGACAATACAGAATTGTGATAACATAGTGGGGCACAGTGATGTCACAATGGTCCTCGTGATATCACAGTGTGCAATTGTGATGTCACAGTGGGCAATCATGATGTCACAAAGGAAATTTTAATGTCATAATGTGAATTGCGAGGTTAAAACAGAAGAGATGTCACAATAGGGCATTATGATGACACAAATGCATAGTATGATGTTATAATATGATACCATGATGTCATGTCCATCATTGTAATGTCACAATTCTCACTTGTGATGTTGTAACATAATTTAAATGTCATGATGAAAATTGTGAGATCCGAATTGTGAATTGTGATATCACATTGGCAGTATATGAGGTCACAATAAGGTGTTATCATGTCACAGTAGGACGTGGCGATGTCACAGCAGGAAAAGGAAAAGAAAGGAAGGAAAAGGAAAGAAATATCAAACTGGCATCTGGCTGTTTGTGTGTCTGAGCCTAGTATTAAAAGAAATAGATAAAAAAATTACAATTTTTCCACTATCTTGAGACTGCAAAAGATTTCTTAAATGCCTGAAAAAGCAAATGTTACATTCAAGTAAACTAATATGTTAGCAGAAACAAACTGAAAAATAAACCATAGAACGTTGAATCTAGTACTTTTTTCGGCCTGGAGCTGCATGAACGGTTATAGGGTGTCTTCGTAGATCTTCTAATCATAATTAAGGTAAACATAGGTGGTGTTGGGGCACTAATGGAGCATTATGTGATCAAAATGGAAATTGTGAGCTAATGATGTGGCTTTATAAAATCAGAATGGGGGAAGAGTCAGATCCTAATGGGGGGTTCCTGATGGTACTGCAGAGAATTTTGATGTCATAATGGGATATTTGATGTCACAATACAGACTTTGGAGGTCACAGTGGGGCATAGTGACAGCAAAAAGGAATGCCATGATACCATAATGAGGACACTGAGATGATAACGAGGGCAATGTGAGATCATAATGGGGAATTGTGAAGTAACAGTGAAAAACTTGCGTCCTCGGGTACAGTGGTATCACAATAGGGAGCTGTGATGTCACAGTGGAGTGTTGTTCTGTCACAAGGATGCATCTACTGTTATCACTGGAGAACTGTGTTTTGACAAGGGTATATTGTCATGCTGTAATGGATGATTATGATATCATGATGGGGAATTCTGAAGTCATATGGAAAAATATGATGTCACAATGGGTGCTCTGAGTCCACAATAGGATGTGTGAAGTCACAATGAGGCATGATCATTCCACAATGGAATATTTTGATGCCATATTTGGTACAGTGATGTAATAATGTGCAACTATGTTGTCACAGTGTGGAATTGTGGTATCATAAAGGTTGATTGTGCTGCTCTAATGAGGGCACTGTGAGGTCATAATAGAGTAATTGTGATGTCACACCAGAAATGATGATGTCACAATGGGCCAAGCTAGTGTCACCACAGGGCAACTTGAGGTGAAAGTGAATCATTACCCTGTGAAAAAGGGGAATTGTGATGGAATAATTGGGACTGTGACGTCACAATGGGCACTTGTGTCACTTTGGGCAGTTATGATGTCACAAAAGAAAACTGTAACATCCATAGAGAATTCTCTGGTCATAATGGGGAATTGACAAGTCATGATGAGGATATCATCAAGTCAAGATAGGGAATTGTGCTGTCACAACGGGTTACTGTAATGCCATAATGTGGAACTATGATGTCATAATATGTCACTGTGATGTCACAGTTGGGAAATGTGATGTCATAAAGGTTAATTGTGCTGTTATAATTAGGCAACATGTGCTCATAATTTAGGAGTAGTTTTGCTAAAATATGCAATTGTGATGTTCAAACTGGGCATCATGAGGTAACAATATGGCATTATTGGGTGACAATACAACATTGTTATATCATACTGGGTCACTGTGATGTTACAATTGTACTGGTGATATCACAGTGGGCAATTGTGATATCACATTGGGCAATCATGATGTCACAAAGGAAATTTTAATGTCATAATGTGAATTGCGAGGTTAAAACAGAACACACGTCACCATAAGGTATTATGATGACACAAATGCATAGCATGATGTTATAGTGTGATATCATGATGTCATATCCATCATTGTGATGTCACAGTTGTCAGTTGTAATGTTGTAAGATAATTTAAATGTCATGATGAGAATTGTGAGATCTGAATTTTGAATTGTGATGTCACATTTGCAGTATATGAGGTCACAATATGGACTTATCATGTCACAGTAGGACATGGTGATGTCACAGCAGGAGTAGTAAAAGAAAGTAAAGGAAGGAAAAGGAAAAAAATATCAATCTTACATCTGGTTTTGTGTGTGTAACCTAGTATTAAAAGAAATAGATTAAAAAATTACAATTCTTCCACTATCTTGAGACTGGAAAAGAGTTCTCAAATGCCTGAAAAAGCAAATGTTACATTCTATTGAACTCATTTGTTAGCAGAAACAAATTGAAACATAAATCTTAGAACTCTGAATCCAGTACTTTTTGTGGGCCTGGAGCTGCATGAAGGGTTATAGGGTGCATTCGTAGATCTTCTAATAATAATTAAGGTAAACATAGGTTGAGATGGGGCACTATTTGAGCATTAGGTGATCAAAATGTAAATTATGAGATAATGATGTGGCTTTATAAAGTCAGAATGGGGGAAGGGTGAGATCCTAATGGGGGTTCCTGATGGCACTGCAGAAAATTTTGATGTCATAATGGGATATTTGATGTCACAATAGGGACTTGGGAGGTCAAAGTGGGGCATAGTGACAGCATAATGGAATGCCATGATACCATAATGAGGACACTGAGATGATCACAAGGCCAATGTGACATCATAACGGGGAATTATGAAGTAACAGTGATAAACATGCATCCTGGGGTACAGTGGTATCACAATAGGGAGGTGTGATTCAACAGTGGAGTGTTGTTCTGTTACAAGGATGCATCTACTGTTATCACTGGAGAACTGTGTTTTGATAAGGGTTTACGGTCATGCTGTAATGGGTGATTATGATATCATGATTGGGAATTCTGAAGTCTTATGGAGAACTATGATGTTACAATGGGGTGCTGTGATTCCACAATAGGATGTGTGATGTCAAATGAGGCTTGATGATTCCACAGTGGAATATTTTGATGCCATATTTGGTACAGTGATGTAATAATGTGCAACTATGTTGTCACAGTGTGGAATTGTGGTATCATAAAGGTTGATTGTGCTGCTCTAATGAGGGCACAGTGAGGTCATAATAGGGTACTTGTGATGTCACACCGGAAATGATGATGTCACAATGGGCCAAGCTAGTGTCACCCCAGGGCACCTTGAGGTGAAAGTGAATCATTACCCTGTGAAAAATGGGAACTGTGATGGAATAATGGGGACTGTGATTTCAAAATAGGCACTTGTGTCAATTTGGGAAGTTATGATGTCACAAAAGTAAACTGTAACATCCATAGAGAATTCTCTGGTCATAATGGGGAATTGACAAGTCATGATGAGGGTATCATCAAGTCAACATAGGGCAGTGTGCTGTCACAGCAGGGTACTGTAATGCAATAATGTGGAAGTATGATGTCATAATATGTCACTGTGATGTCACAATTGGGAATTGTGATGTCATAAAGGTTAATTGTGCTGTTGTAATTAGGCAACATGTGCTCATATTTTAGGAGTAGTTTTGCTAAAATAGGGAATTGTGATGTTCCAACTGGGCATCATGAGGTAACAATATGGCATTATTGGGTGACAATACAACATTTTGATATCATACTGGGTCACTGTGATGTTACAATTGTACTGGTGATATCACAGTGGCCAATTGTGTTATCACAGCGGGCAATCATGATATCTTAAAGGAAAATTGTAATGTCATACTGGGAGTTTCGAGGTCACCATAGAACATGTCATAATAGTGAATTATGATGTCATAAAGGCATAGCATGATGCCAAAATATGATACCATGATGTCATATCCAACATTGTGGTGTCACAATTGGCAATTGTGATATTGTAAGATAATTTAAATGTCATGATGAGAATTGTGAGGTCTTAATTGTGAATTGTGATATCACATTGGCAGTATACAAGGTCACAATAGGGTGTTATGATGTCACAGTCGGACATGGTGATGTCACAGCAGGAGTAGTAAAAGAAAGGAAAGGAAGGAAAAGAACAAAATATCAAACTTACATCTGGTTTTGTGTGTGTATCCTAGTATTAAAAGAAAAAGATAAAAAAATTACAATTATTCCAATATATTCGGACTTGAAAAGAGCTCTCAAATGCCTGAAAAATCAAATGTTACATTCAAGTGAAGGCATTTTTTAGCAGAAACAATTTGAAACATAAATCTTAGAATTCTGAAATCAGTACCTTTTTGGAGCTTGGTACTGTATGAAGTGTAGAAGGGTGCCATGGAAGATCTTCTAATCATAACTAAGGTAAACCTAGGTTGTGATGGGGCCCTAATGGAGCATTATGTGATCAAAATGGAAATTGTGAGCTAATGATGTGGCTTTATAAAATCAGAATGGGGGAAGAGTCAGATCCTAATGGAGTTTCCTGATGGTACTGCAGAGAATTTTGATGTCATAATGTGATATTTGATGTCACAATACAGACTTTGGAGGTCACAGTGGGGCATAGTGACAGCACAAAGGAATGCCATGATACCATAATGAGGACACTGATACGATAACGAGGGCAATGTGAGATCACCATGGCGAATTGTGAAGTAACAGTGAAAAGTGTCTCATCATGGGGTATAGTGGTGTCACAATAGGGTGCTGTGATATCACAGTGGTGTGTTGTTCTGTCACAATCATGCATCTGTTCTTTTCGCTGGAGAACTGTGATATCACTAGGGTTTATTGTGATGTTGTAATGGATCATTATGAAATCATGATGTTGAATTCTTAAGTCATATGTAGAACTCTGATGTCTCAATGGTGTGGTGTGCTACCACAATAGGATGTGTGAAGTCACAATGACGCATGCTGATTCCACAATGGAATATTTTGATGCCATATTTGGTACAGTGATGTAATAATGTGCAACTATATTGTCACAGTGGGGAATTGTGGTATCATAACTGTTGATTGTGCTGCTCTAATAAGGGCAATGTGAGGTCATCATAGGGTAATTGTGGAGTGACATTGGAAACGATGATGTCACAATGGGCCAAATTAGTGTCACCACAGTGCAATTTGAGGTGACAGTGAATCATTATACTGTGAAAAAAAAGGAATTTTGATGCTATAATGGGGACTTTGATGTCATCATGGGCACTTGTGTCACAATGGGCAGTAAAGAGGTCACAAGAGAAAACTGTACCATCAATGCAGAATTGTCTGTTCATAATGGGGAATGGACAAATCCTGATGTGGGCATCATGATGTCAAAATAGGGCAGGGTGGTGTTACAATGGGGTATTGTAATGCCATAATGTGGAACTATGCTGTCATAACATGTCACTGTGATGTCACAATTGGGAATTGTGATGTCCTAAAGGTTAATTATGCTGCTATAATTAAAGAACAAGAGCTCATAATCAGGGAGTTGTTTCGATATAATATGCAATTGTGATGTTCCCACTGGGAATCATGAGGTAACCAAATGGCATTCTTGGGTGAAAATACAGAATTGTGATATCATAGTGTGGCACTGTGATGTCACAATGGTCCTGCTGATACCACAGTGGGCAATTGTGACGTCACAGTGGACAATCATGATGTCAGAAATGAAATTTTAATGTCATAATGTGAATTGCGAGGTTAAAACAGAACACATATCACAATAGGGCATTATGATGACACAAATGCATAGCATGATGTTATAATGTGATACCATTATGTCATATCAATCATTGTGATGTCACAATTGTCAATTATGATGTTGTAAGATAATTTAAATGTCATGATGAGAATTGTGAGATCTGAATTGTGAATTGTGATGTCATATTGACAGTATAGGAGGTCACAGTAGGGCGTTATCATGTCACTGTATGACATGGCGATGTCTCAGCAGGAAAAGAAAAAAAGGAAGGAAAAGGAAAGAAACATCAAGCTGGCATTTGGTTTTTGTGTGCGTGAACCTAATATTAAAAGAAATAGATAAAAATTTACAAATTTTCCACTATCTTGAGACTGGAAATATTTTCTTAAATGCCTGAATTAGCAAATGTTGCATTCAAGTAAACTCATTTGTTAGCAGGAACAAATTGAAACATAAAACTTAGAACTCTGAATCCAGTACTTTTTGTGGGCCTGGAGCTGCATGAAGGATTATAGGGTGCCCTCGTAGATATTCTAATCATAATTAAGGTAAACATATTTGTGATGGGGCACTATTGGAGCATTATGTGATCAAAAGGGAAATTGTGAGCTAATGATGTGGCTTTATAAATTTAGAATGGGGAAGAGTGAGATGATAATGGAGGTCTCCTGATGCCACTGCAGAGAACTTTGAGGTTATAATGGGATACTTGATGTCACAATAAGGACTTTGGAGGTCACAGTGGGGCATAGTGACAGCACAAATGAATGCCATGATAACATAATGAGGACACTGAGATGATAACGAGGACAATGTGAGATCATAATGGGGAATTGTGAAGTAACAGTGAAAAACATGCATCCTGGGATACAGTGCTGTCACAATAGGGAGCTGTGATGTCACAGTGGAGTGTTGTTCTGTCACAAGGATGCATCTACAATTGTCGGTCGAGAACTGTGTTTTGTCAAGGGTTTATGGTCTTGATATAATGGATGATTATGATATCATAATGGGGAATTCTGAAGTCATATGGAGAACTATGTTGTCACAATGGGGTGCTGTGATTCCACAATAGGATGTGTGAAGTCACAATGAGGCATGATGATTCCACAATGGAATATTTTGATGCCATATTTTTTACAGTGATGTAATAATGTGCAACTATGTTGTCACAGTGGGGAATTGTGTTATCATAAAGGGTGATTGTGCTGCTGTAATGAGGACACTGAGAGGTCATAATAGGGTAATTGTGGTGTCACACTGTAAATGATGATGTCACAATGGGCCAAGCTAGTGTCACCAGAGGGCACCTTGAGGTGAAAATGAATCATTACCCTGTGATAAAGGGGAATTGTGATGGAATAATGGGGAATGTGATATCACAATGGGCACTTGTGTCACTCTGGGCAGTTATGATGTCACAAAAGAAAACTGTAACATCCATAGAGATTTCTCTGGTCACAATGCGGTATTGACAAGTCATGATGAGGTTATCAACCAGTCAACATAGGGCAGTGTGCTGTCAAAACTGGGCACTGTAATGTGATAATGTGGAACTATGATGTCATAACATGTCACTGTGATGTCACAGTTGCGAATTGAGATGTCATAAAGGTTAATTGTGCTGTTATAATTAGGCAACATGTGCTCATAATTTAGGAGTAGTTTTGCTAAAATAGGGAATTTTGATGTTCCAACAGGGAATCATGAGGTAACAATATGGAATTTTTGAGAGACAATACAACATTGTGATATCATACTGGGTCACTGTGATGTTACAATTGTACTTGTGATATCACAGTGGGCAATAGTGATATCACAGTGGGCAATCATGATATCTCAAAGGAAAATTGTAATGTCAAACTGGGTGTTGCGAGGTCACACTAGAACACATGTCATGATAGTGCATTATGATGTCACAAAGGCATAGCATAATGCCAAAATGTGATACCATGATGTCATATCCATCATTGTGGTGTCACAATTGGCAATTGTGACATTGTAAGATAATTTAAATGTCATGATGAGAATTGTGAGATCTTATTTGTGAATTGTGATGTCACACTGGCAGTATAAGAGGTCACAATAGGGTGTGATGATGTCACAGTAGGACATGGTGATGTCACAGCAGGAGTAGTAAAAGAAAGGAAAGGAAGGAAAAGGAAGAAAATGTCAAACTTAGATCTGGGTTTGTGTGTGTAACTTGGATTAAAAGGAATAGAAAAAAAATTACAATTCTTCCAATATATTGAGATTGGAAAAGAGTTCTCAAATGCCTGAAAAACGAAATGTTACATTCAAGTGAAGGCATTTTTTAGCAGAAACAATTTGAAACATAAATCTTAGAACTCTGAATCCAGTACTTTTTTGGGGCTTGGAGCTGCATGAAATGTAGAAGAGTGCCTTGGAAGATCTCATCATAATTCAGGCAAACATAGGTTGTGATGGGGCCCTAATGGAGCATTATGTGATCAAAATGGAAATTATGAGCTAGGGACTTCGCTTTATAAAGTCAGAATGGGGGAAGAGTGAGATCATAATGGGGGTATCCTGATGGCACAGGAGAGAATTGTGATGTCATGATGGGATATTTTATATCACAATAGGGAATTTGGAGTCACAGTGGGGCATAGTAACAGCATAAAGGAATGGCATGGTACCATAATGAGGACACTGACATGGTAACGAGGGCAATGAGAGATCACCATGGGGAATTGTGAAGCAAAAGTGAAGAGTGTCTCATCATGGTGTACAGTGGTGTCACAATAAGGTGCTCTGATGTCAGAGTGGAGTGTTGTTCTGTTACAATCATGCATCAACTCTTTTCACTGGAAAACTGAGATATCACTAAGGTTTATTGTGATGTTGTAGTGTATCATTATGATATCATCATGGGGAATTCTTAAGTCATATGGAGAACTATGATGTCACAATGGGGTGGTGTGATACCACAATAGGATGTGTGAAGTCACAATAAGGCATGATGATGTCACAATGTGATATTTGGAGGCCATATTTGGTACAGTGATGTCATAATATGCATCTATGTCGTCACAGTGGGGAATTGTGGTATCATAAAGGTTGATTGTGCTGCTCTAATGAAGGAAATGTGAGGTCATAATAGGGTAATTGTGGTGTCACACTGGAAATGATTCTGTCACAACGGGCCAAGTTAGTGTCACCACATTGCAAATTGAGGTGACAGTGAATCATTATACTGTGAAAAAAAGGGAATTGTGATGCTATAATGGAGAATTTGATTTCATCATGGGCACTTGTGTCACACTGGGCAGTTATGAGGTCACAAGCGAAAACTGTAACAACAATGCAGAATTGTCTGTTCATAATGGGGAATTGACAATTCGTGATGTGGGTATCATGATGTCAACAGAGGGCGGGGTGGTGTTACAATGGGGTATTGTAATGCCATAATGTGGAACTATGCTGTCATAACATGTCACTGTGATGTCACAATTGGGAATTGTGATGTCATAAAGGTTAATTGTGCTGCTATAATTATAGAACAGGAGCTCATAATCAGGGAGTTGTTTCGCTATAATATGCAATTGTGATGTTCCCACTGGTCATCATGAGGTAACAATATGGCATTCCTGGCTGACAATATAGAATTGTGATATCATAGTGGGACACTGTGATGTCACAATGGTCCTGGTGATATCACAGTGGACAATTGTGATGTCACAGTGGGCAATTATGATGGCACAAAGAAATTTTAATGCCATAATGTGAATTGCGAGGTTAAAACAGAACACATGTCACAATAGGGCATTATGATGACACAAATGCATAGCATGATATTATAATGAGATACCATGATGTCATATCCATTATTGTGATGTCACAATTGTCAATTGTGATGTTGTAAGATAATTTAAATGTCATGATGAGAATTGTGAGATCTGAATTTTGAATTGTCATGTCACATTTGCAGTATATGACGTCAAAATAGGGAGTTATCATGTCACAGTAGGACATGGCGATGTCCAAGCAGGAAAAGGAAAAGAAAGCAAGGAAAAGGAAAGAAATATCAAACTGGCATTTGGTTTTTTGTGTGTGTGACCCTAGTATTAACAGAAATAGATAAAAAAATTTCAATTTTTCCACTATCTTGAGACTGGAAAAGATTTCTTAAATGCCTGAAAAAGCAAATGTTGCATTGAAATAAAGACATTTCTTAGCAGAAACAAATTGAAACATAAATCTTAGAACTCTGAATCCAGTACTTTTTGTGGTCCTGGAGCTGCATGAAGGGCTATAGGGTGCCTTCGTAGATCTTCTAATCATAATTAAGGTAAACATAGGTTGTGATGGGGAACTACTGGAGCATTATGTGATCAAAATGGAAATTATGAGCTAATGATTTGGCTTTATACACTCAGAATGGGGGAAGAGCGAGATCAGAATGGGGGTTTCCTGATGGCACTGCAGAGAATTTTGATGTCATAATGGGATATTTGTTGTCATAATAGGGACTTTGGAGGTCCCAATGGGGCATAGGAACAGCATAAAAATGACATGATACCATAATGAGGACATTGAGATTATAACGAGGCCAATGTGAGATCATAATGGGGAATTGTGAAGTAACAGTGAAAAACATGCATCCTGGTGTATAGTGGTATCACAATAGGGAGTTGTGATGTCACAGTGGAGTGTTGTTCTGTCACAAGGATGCATCTACTGTTATCACTTGAGAACTGTGTTTTGACAAGGGTTTATGGTCATGATGTAATGGATGATTATGATATCATGATGGGGAATTCTGAAGCCATATGGAGAACTATGATGTCACAATGGAGTGCTGTGATTCCACAATAGGAGATGTGAAGTCACAATGAGACACGATGATTCCACAATGGAGTATTTTGATGCCATATTTGGTACAGTGATATAATAATGTGCAACAATGTTGTCACAGTGGGGAATTGTGGTATCATAAAGGTTGATTGTGCTGCTCTAATGAGGGCACCGTGAGGTCATAATAGGGTAATTGTGATGTCACACCGGAAAAGATGTTGTCACAATGGGCCAAGCTAGTGTCACCACAGGGTACCTTGAGATGAAAGTGAATAATTACCCGGCGAAAAAAGGGCATTGTGTTGGAATAATGGGGACTGTGATGTCACACTGGGCACTTCTGTCACCTTGGGCAGTTATGGTGTCACAGTAGAAAACTGTAACATCCATAGAGAATTCTCTGGTCATAATGGGGATTGACAAGTCATGATGAGGGTATCATCAAGTCAGCATAGGGCAGTGTGCTGTCACAACGGTGTACTGTAATGCCATAATGTGGAACTATGACGTCATATCATGTCACTGTGGTGTCAGAGTTGGGAATTGTGATGTCAAAAACGTTAATTGTGCTGTTATAATTAGGCAACATGTGCTCATAATTTAGGACTAGTTTTACTAAAATAGGGAATTGTGATGTTCCAACTGGGTATCATGAGGTAATAATATGGCATTATTGTGTGACAATATAATATTGGGATATCATACTGGGTCGCTGTGATGTTACAATTGCACGGTCATATCACAGTGGACAATTGTGATATCACAGTGGGCAATCATGATATCTCAAATGAAAATTGTAATGTCATACTGGGAGTTGCCAGATCACAATAGAACACATGTCATAATAGTGCATTATGATGTCACAAAGGCATAGCATGATGCCAAAATGTGATACCATGATGTCATATCCATTATTATGGTGTCACAATTGGCAAGTGTGATATTGTAAGATAAATTAAATGTCATGATGAGAATTGCGAGATCTTAATTGTGAATTGTGATGTCACATTGGCAGTATATGAGGTCACATTAGGGTTTTATGATGTCACAGTAGGCCATGCTGATGTCACAGCAGGAGTAGTAAAAGAAAGGAAAGGAACAAAAAGAAATCAAATATCAAACTTACGTCTGGTTTTCTGTGTGTAACGTAGTATTAAAAGAAATAGATAAAAAAATTACAATTCTTCCAATATATTGAGACAGGAAAAGAGTTCAAAAATGCCCGAAAAAGCAAATGATACATTCAAGTGAAGCTATTTTTTTAGCAGAAACACTTTGAAACATAAACCTTAGAACTCTCAATCCAGTACTTTTTTGGGGCTTGGAGCTGTATGAAGTGTAGAAGGGTGCCTTGGAAGAACTTCTAATCATATTTCAGGTAAACATACGTTGTGATGGGGCCCTAATGGAGCATTATGTGATCAAAATGGAAATTATGAGCTAGTGATGTCGCTTTAAAAAGTCAGAATGGGGGAAGAGTGAGATCCTAATGGAGGTATCCTGATGGCACAGGAGAGAATTGTGATGTCATGATGGGATATTTTATATCACAATAGGGAATTTGGAGGTTACAGTGGGGCATAGCGACAGCATAAACGAATGGCACGGTACCATAATGAGGACACTGATATGGTAACGAGGGCAATATGAGATCACAATGGGGAATTGTGAAGTAACAGTGAAAAGTGTCTCATTATGGGGTACAGTGGTGTCACAGTAGGGTGCTGTGATGTCACAGGGGAGTGTTGTTCTGTCACAATCATGCATCTACTCCTTTCACTGGAGAACTGTGATATTAGTAGGGTTTATCGTGATGTTGTAATAGATCATGATGACATCATGATGGGGACTTCTTAAGACATATGGAGAACTATGATGTCGCAATGGGGTGGTGTGATTCCACAATAGGATGTGTGAAGTCACAATAAGGCGTGAGGATGTCACAATGAGATATTTTGAGGCCATATTTGGTACAGTGATTTCATAATATGCATCTATGTCGTCACAGTGGGGAATTGTGGTATCATAAATGTTGATTGTGCTGCTCTAGTGAGGGCAATGTGAGGTCATAATACGGTAATTGTGGTGTCACACTGGAAATGATGCTGTCACCATGGGCAAAGTTAGTGTCACCACAGTGCAACTTCAGGTGACAGTGAATCGTTATACTGTGAAAAAAAAAGGAATTGTGATGCTATAATGGGGAGTTTGATGTCATCATGCGCACTTGTGTCACACTGGGCAGATATGAAGTCACAAGAGAAAACTGTAACATCAATGCAGAATTGTCTGTTCATAATAGGGACTTGACAATTCCTGATGTGGGTATCATGATTTCAAAATAGGGCAGGGTGGTGTTACAACGGGGTATTGTAATGCCACAATGTGGAACTATGCTGTCATAACATGTCACTGAGATGTCACCATTGGTAATTGTGATGTCATGAAGGTTAATTGTGCTGCTATAATTATAGTACAGGAGCTCATAATCAGGGAGTTGTTTCGCTATAATATGCAATTCAGATGTTCCCACTGGGCATCATGAGGTAACAACATAGTATTCTTTGGTGACAATACAGAATTGTAATATCATAGTGGGGCACTGTGATGTCACAATGGTCCTGGTGATATCAGAGTGGGCAATTGTGATGTCACAGTGGGCAATCATGATGTCACAAAGGAAATTTTAATGTCATAATGTGAATTGCGAGGTTAACACAGAACACATGTCACAATAGTTCATTATGATGACACAAATGCATAGCATGATGTTATAATGAGATACCATGATGACATAGCCATCATTGTGATGTTACAATTGTTAATTGTGATGTTGTAAGATAATTTAAATGTCAAGATGAGAATTGTGATAACTGAATTGTGAATTGTGATATCACATTGGCAGTATATGAGGTCAGAATATGGCGTTATAATGTCACAGTAGGACATGGCGATGTCACAGCAGGAAAAGGAAAAGAAAGGAAGGAAAAGGAAAGAAATGTCAAACTGGCATCTGGCTTTTTATGTGTGTGAACCTAGTATTAAAAGAAATAGATAAAAAAGTTACAATTTTTCCTCTATCATGGGACTGGAAATGATTTCTTAAATGCCTGAAAAAGCAAATGTTACACTCAAGTAAACTCATTTGTTAGCAGAAACAAATTGAAACATAAATCTTAGAACTCTGAATCCAGTTCTTTTTGTGGGCCTGGAGCTGCATGAAGGGTTATATGGTGCCTTCATAGATCTTCTCTTCATAATTAAGGTAAACATAGGTTATGATGTGGCACTATTGGAGCATTATGTGATCAAAATGGAAGTTATGATCTAATGATGTGGCTTTATAAAGTCAGAATGGGGGAAGAGTGAGATCCTAATGGGGGTTTCCCGATGGCACTGCAGAGAATTTTGATGTCACAATGGGATATTTGATGTCACCATAGGGACTTTGCAGGTCACAGTGGGGCATAGTGACAGCATATAGGAATGCCATGATACCATAGTGAGGACACTGAGATGATAATGAGGCCAATGTGAGATCATAATGGGGAATTGTGAAATAACAGTGAAAAACATGCATCCTGGGGTACAGTGGTATCACAATAGGGAGCTGTGATTTCACAGTGGAGTGTTGTTCTCTCCCAAGAATCCATCTACTGTTATCACAGGAGAACTGTGTTTTGACAAGGGTTTATGGTCATGCTGTAATGGATGATTATGATATCATGATGGAGAATTTTGAAGTCATATGGAGAACTCTGATGTCACAATGGGGTGCTGTGATTCCACAATAGGATGTGTGAAGTCACAATGAGGCATGATGCTTCCACAATGGAATATTGTGATGCCATATTTGGTACAGTGATGTAATAATGTGCAACTATGTTGTCACAGTGGGGAATTGTGGTATCATAAATGCTGATTGTGCTGCTCTAATGAGGGCACTGTGAGGTCATAATAGGGTAATTGTGATGTCACACCAGAAATGATGATGTCACAATGGGCCAAGCTAGTTTCATCACAGGGCACCTTGAGGTGAAAGTGAATCATTACCCTGTGAAAAAGTGAAATTGTGATGGATTAATGGGGACTGTGATGTCACAATGGGCACTTGTGTCACTTTTGGCAGTTATGATGTCATAAAAGAAAACTGTAATATCTATAGAGAATTCTCTGGTCATAATGGGGAATTGACAAGTCATGATGAGGGTATCATCAAGTCAACATAGGGCAGTGTGCTGTCACAACGGGGTACTGTAATGCCATAATGTGGAACTATTACGTCATAACATGCCACTGTGATGTCACAGTTGGGAATGGTGATGTCATAAAGGTTAATTGTGCTGTTATAATTAGGCAATATGTGCTCATAATTTAGGAATAGTTTTGCTAAAATAGGGAATTTTGATGTTCCAACTGGGCATCATGATGTAACAATATGGTATTATTGGGTGACAATACAACATTGTGATATACTGGGTCACTGTGATGTTACAATTGTACTGGTGACATCACAGTGTGCAATTGTGATATCACAGTGGGCAATCATGATATCACAAAGGAAAATTGAAATGTCATTCTGGAAGTTGCAGGGTCACAATAAAACACATGTCATAATAGTGCATTATGATGTCATAAAGGCATAGCATTATACCAAAATGTAATACCATGATGTCATATCCATCATTGTGGTGTCACAATTGGCAATTGTGATATTGTAAGATCACTTAAATGTCATGATGAGAATTGTGAGATCTTAATTGTGAATTGTGATGTCACATTGGCTGTATATGAGGTCACAATAGGGTTTTATGATGTCACAGTAGGACATGGTGATGTCACAGCAGGAGTAGTAAAAGAAATGAAAAGAAGGAAAAGGAAAAAAATATCAAACTTACATCTTGTTTCATGTGGGTAACCTAGTATTAAAAGAAATAGATAAAAAAATTACAATCCTTCCAATATATTGAGACTGGAAAGCAGTTCTCAAATGCCCGAGCAAGCAAATTTTACATTCAAGAGAAGGCATTTTTTATCAGAACCAATTTGAAACATAAATCTTAGAACTCTGAGTCCAGTACATTTTTGGGGCTTGGAGGTGTATGACGTGTAGAAAGGTGCCTTGGAAAATATTCTAATCATAATTAAGTTAAACATCGGTTGAGATGGGGCGCTAATGGAGCATTATGTGATCAAAATGGAAATTATGTGCTATTGACGTTGCTTTGTAAAGTCAGAATGAGGTAAGAGTGAGATCCTAATGGGCGTATCCTGATGGCACAGGGGAGAATTGTGATGTCATGATGGGATATTTTATATCACAATAGGGAATTTGGAGGTCACATTGGGGCATAGTGACAGCATAAATGGATGGCATTGTACCATAATGAGGACACTGATACGATAACGAGGCCATGTGAGATCACCATGGGGAATTGTGATGTAACAGTGAAAAGTGTCTCATCATGGGGTACAGTGGTGTCACAATAGCGTGCTGTAATGTCACAGTGGAGTGTTGTTCTGTCCAATCATGCATCTACTCTTTTCACTGGAGAACTGTGATATCACTAGGGTTTATAGTTATGTTGTAATCGATCATTGTGTTATCATGATGGGGAATTCTTAAGTCATATGGAGAAATATGATGTCGCAATGGGGTGGTGTGATATCACAATGGGATGTGTGAAATCACAATAAGGCATGATGATGTCACAATGGGATATTTTGAGGCCATATTTGGTACAGTGATGTCATAAAGTGCAACTATGTTGTCACAGTGGGAAATTGTAGTATCCTAAAGTTTGATTGTGCTGCACTAATGAGGGCAATGTGAGGACTTCATAGCGTAATTGTAGTGTCACAGTGGAAATGATGATGTCACAATGGGCCAAGCTAATGTCACCACAAGGCACCTTGATGTGACAGTGAAGCATTATCCTGTGAAAAAAAGGAATTGTGACGCTATAATGGGGACTGTGATGTCATCACGGGCACTTGTGTCACACTGCGATGTTATGATGTCACAAAAGAAAACTGTCACATCCATGAGGAATTGTCTGGTCATGATGGGGTATTGACAAGTCACGAAGAGGGTATCATGATGTCAAAATAGGGCGGGGTGGTGTCACAATGGGGCATTGCAATGCCATAATGTGGAACTATGATGTCATAACAGGTCACTGTGATGTTGCAATTGGGAATTGTGATGTCATAAAGGTGAATGGTGCTGCTATAGTTAGGCAATATGAGCTCATCATTGGGGAGTTGTTTTGCTATCATGGGGATTGTGATGTTCCAACTGGGCATCATGAGTTCACAAAATGGCACTGTAAGGAGACAATACAACATTGTGATATCTTAGTGGGGCCCTGTGGTGTCACAATGGTCCTGGTGATATCACAGTGGGCAACTGTGATGTCACCAAGGGAAATTGTAAAGTCAAAAGGAGAGTTGCGAGGTCACAATAGAACACATGTCACAATAGGGCATTGTAATGTCACAAAGGCCTAGCATGATGCTGTAATGTGATACCATGATGTCATGTCCATCATTGTGGTGTCACAATTGGTAATTTTGATGTTGTAAGATAATTTAAACGTCATGATGAGAATTGTGAGATCTTTATTGTGAATTGTGATGTCACATTGGCAGTATACGAGGTCAAAATAGGGCGATATGTCGTCATATTAAGACATGGTGATGTCACAGCAGGAATAGGAAAAGAAAGGAAAGGAAGGAAACGGAAAGAAATATCAAACTGGCATATTGTTTCGTGTGTGGGGGAATCAAGTATTAAAAGACATAAATAAAAATATTACAATTCTTCCAATATCTTGAGACTGGAAAAGAGTTCTTAAATGCCTGAAATAGCCAATGTTACATTCAAGTGAAGGCATTTGTTAGCAGAAACAATTTGAAACATAAATCTTAGAACTTTCAATCCAGTAATTCTTGTGGGAGTGGAGCTGCATGAAGTGTAGAAGGGTGCCTTGGAAGATCTTCTAATCATAATTAAGGTAAACATAGGTTGTGATGGGACCCTAATGGAGCATTACGTGATCCAAATGGAAATTATGAGCTAGTGATGTCGGTTTATAAAGTCAGAATGTGGGAATTGTGAGATCCTAATGGGGGTTTCCTGATGGCACTGCAGAGAATTTTGATGTCACAATGGGATATTTGATGTCACAATAGGGACTTTGGAGGTCACAGTGGGGCATAGTGACTGCATAAATGAGGGCCATGATACCATAATGGGAACACTGAGATGACAACGAGGCCAATGTGAGAACAAAATGGGGAATTGTGAAGTAACAATGAAAAACATGTATCCTGGGGTACAGTGCTATCAAAATGGGGAGCTGTGATTTCACAGTGGACTGTTGTGTCACAAGGATGCATCTACTGTTATCACTCGAGAACTGTGTTTTGATAAGGGTTTATGGTCATGCTGTAATGGGTGATTATGGTATCATTAAGAGGAATTCTGAAGTCACATGGAGAACTATGATGTCACAATGTGGTGCTTTGATTCCACAATAGGGTGTCTGAAGTCACAATGAGGCATGATGATTCCACAATGGAATATTTTGATGCCATATTTGGTAGAGTGATGTAATAATGTGCAACTATGTTGTAACAGTGGGGAATTGTGGTGTCATAAAGGTTGATTGTGCTGCTCTAATGAGCGCACTGTGAGGTCATAATAGGGTAATTGTGATGTCACACCGGAAATGATGATGTCACAATGGGCCAAGCTAGTGTCACCAGAGGGCACCTTGAGGTGAAAGTGAATCATTACTCAGTGAAGAAGGGGAATTTTGATGGAATAATGGAGACTGTGATGTCACAATGTGTACTTGTGTCACTTTGAGCAGATATGATGTCAGAAAAGAAACATGTAACATCAATGAGGAATTGTCTGGTCATCATGGGTTATCTACAAGACACGAAGAGGACATAATGATGTCAAAATAGGGCGGGATGGTGTCACAATGGGGCATTGCAATGCCATAATGTGGAACTGTGATGTCATAACATGTCACTGTGATGTTGCATTTGGGAATTGTGATGTCATAAAGGTTAATTGTGCTGCTATAATGAGGCAAAATGAGCTCATTATTGGGGAGTTGTTTTGCTATCATGGGGAATGGTGATGTTCCAACTGGTCATCCTAAGTTCACAAAATGGCACTGTAGGGTGACAATACAATATTGTGATATATTAGTGGGACACTGTGGTGTCACAATGTTCCTGGTGATATCACAGTGGGCAGTTGTGATGTCACCAAGGGAAATTGTAAAGTCAAAAGGAGAGTTGCGAGGTCACAATAGAACACATGTCACAATAGGGCATTATAATGCCACAAAGGCGTAGCATGATGCTATAATGTGATACCATGATGTCATATCCATCATTATGGTGTCACAATTTGCAATTGTGATGTTGTAAGATAATTCAAATGTCATGATGAGAATTGTTAGGTCTTTATTGTGAATTGCGATGTCACATTGGTAGTTTAGGAGCTCACAATAGGGAGTTATGTTGTCACATTAAGACATGGTGAAGTCACAGCAGGAATAGGAAAAGAAAGGAAAGGAAGGAAAAGGGAAGAAATATCAAACTGGCATCTGGTTTTGTGTGTGTGTGAACCAAGTATTAAAAGACATAGATAAAAATATTTCAATTCCTCCAATATCTTGAGATGGAAAAGAGATCTTAAATGCCTGAAAAAGCCAATGTTACATTCAAGTGAACGCATTTGTTAGCGGAAACAAGCTGAAACATAAATATTAGAACTCTCAATCCAGTACTTTTTCTGGGCCTGGTGCTGTACGAAGTGTAGCAGGGTGCCTTCGAAGAGCTTCTAATCATAATTAAGGTAAACATAAGTTGTGATGGGGCCATCATGGAGCACTATCTGATCAAAATGGAAATTATGAGCTAATGATGTGGCTTTGTATAGTCAAAATGGGGGAAGAGTGAGATCCTAATGGGGATATTCTGATGGCACAGCAGAGAACTGTGATGTCATAATGGTATTTTTGAAATCACAATAGGGAATTTGGAGTTCACAGTGGGGCATAGTGACTGCTTAAAGGAACAGCATGATAGCATGATGAGCACACTGAGACGATAATGAGGGCAATGTGAGTACATAATGGAGAATTGGAAGTAAACGTGAAAAGTATGTCCGCATGGGGTACAGTGGTATCACAATAGGACGCTGTGATGTCACAGTGGAGTGTTGTTGTGCCACAATGATGCATCTGCAGTTATCACTGAAGAAATGTAATGTCACATGGGTTAATTGTGATGCTCTAATTGATGATTATGTTATAATGATGGGGAACTCTGAAGTCATATGGATCACTATGATGTCACAACGCGGTGTTGTGATACCACAATAGGATGTGTGAAGTCACCATAAGGCATGATGATGTCACAATGGGATATTTCGATACCATATTTCGAACAGTGATGTCATAATGTGCAACTATGTTGTCACAGTGGGGTATTGTAGTATCCTAAAGGTTGATTGTCCTGCACTAATGAGGGCAATGTGAGGACTTAATAGCGTAATTGTAGTGTCACAGTGGAAATGATGATGTCACAATGGGCCAAGCTAATGTCACCACAAGGCACCTTGATGTGAAAGTGAAGCATTATCCTGTGAAAAAAAGGAATTGTGACGCTATAATGGCGAATGTGATGTCATCACGGCCACTTGTGTCAGACTGGGAGGTTATGATGTCACAAAAGAAAACTGTAACATCAATGAGGAATTGTCTGGTCATGGTGGGGTATTGACAAGTCACAAAGAGGATATCATGATGTCAAAATAGGGTGGGGTGGTGTCACAATGGGGCATTGCAATGCCATAATGTGGAACTATGATGTCATAACAGGTCACTGTGATGTTGCAATTGGGAATTGTGATGTCATAAAGGTTAATTGTGCTGCTATAGTTAGGCAATATGAGCTCATCATTGGGAAGTTGTTTTGCTATCATGGGGAATCGTGATGTTCCAACTGGGCATCATGAGTTCACAAAATGGCACTGTAGGGTGACAATACAACATTGTGATATCTTAGTGGGGCCCTGTGGTGTCACAATTGTCCTGGAGATATCACAGTGGGCAACTGTGATGTCACCAAGGGAAATTGTAAAGTCAAAAGGAGAATTGCGAGGTCACAATAGAACACATGTCACAATAGGGCATTGTAATGTCACAAAGGCCTATCATGATGCTATAATGTGATACCATGAAGTCATATCCATCATTATGGGGTCACAATTGGCAATTGTGCTGTTGTAAGATAATTCCAATGTCATGATGAGAATTGTGAGATCTTTATTGTGAATTGTCATGTCACATTGGCAGTTCATGATGTCACAATAGGGAGTTATGGCATCACATTAGGACATGGTGATGTCACAGCAGGAATAGGAAAAGAAAGGAAAGGAAGGAAAAGGGAAGAAATATCAAACTGGCATCTGGTTTTGTGTGTGTGTGAACCAAGTATTAAAAGACCTAGATAAAAATATTCCAATTCTTCCAATATCTTGAGACTGGAAAAGAGTTCTTAAATGCCTGAAAAAGCCAATGTTACATTCAAGCAATGGCATTTGTTAGCAGAAACAAGCTGAAACATAAATCTTAGAACTCTCAATCCAGTACTTTTTCTTGGCCTGGAGCTGTTTGAAGTGTAGCAGGGTCCCTTCGAAGAGCTTCTAATCATAATTAAGGTAAACATAGGTTGTGATGCAGCCCTAATGGAGCACTCTCTGATCAAAATCGGAATTATGAGCTAATGATGTGGCTTTATAAAATCAGAATGGGTGAGATCCTAATGAGTGAGATCCTAATGGGGGTATTCTGATTGCACAGCAGAGAATTGTGATGTCATAATGGGATTTTTGAAATCACAATAGGGAATTTGGAGGTCACAGTGCTGCATAGTGACTGCATAAACAATGGCATGATAGCATGATGAGCACACTGAGACGATAACGGGGGCAATGTGTGAACATAATCAGGAATTGGAAGTAAACGTGAAAAGTATGTCCGCATGGGGTACAGTGGTATCACAAAAGGACGCTGTGATGTCACAGTGGAGTGTTGTTGTGCCACAATGATGCATCTACTGTTATCATTGAAGAAATATAATGTCACATGGGTGAATTGTGATGCTGTAATGGATGATTATGATATCATATTGGGGAACTCTGAAGTTATATGGATCACTATGATGTCACAACGCGGTGTTGTGATACCACTATAGGATGTGTGAAGTCACCATAAGGCATGATGATGTCACAATGGGATATTTCGATGCCATATTTCGAACAGTGATGTCATAATATGCAACTATGTTGTCACAGAGGGGTATTGTGGTAACATAAATGTTGATTGTGCTGCTCTAGTGAGGGCAATGTGAGGTCACAATAGGGTAAATGTGGTGTCACACTGGAAATCATGATGTCACAGTGGGCCAAGCTAGTGTCACCACACCTTGATGTGACAGTGAAGCATTACCCTGTGAAAAAGGGGAATTTTGATGCCATAATGGGGACTCTGATGTCATCATGGGCACTTGTGCCACACTGCGCGGTTATCATGTCACAAACGAAAACTGTAACATCAAAGGGGAATTATCTGGTCATAATGGGGAATTGACAAGTCACAAGAAGAGTATCATAATGTCAAAATAGTGCAGCGTGGTGTCACAATTGGGTATTGTAATGCATAATGTGGAACTATGATGTCATAACATGTCACTGTGATGTTGCAATTGGGAATTGTGATGTCAAAAAGGTTAATAATGCTGCTATAAATAGGCAACATGAGGTCATAATTGGGGAGTAGATTGGCTATCATGATGAATGGTGATGTTCCATTTTGGCAGCATGAGGTCACAATATGGCATTATTGGGTGACCATACAACCTTGTGATATCATGGTGGGGCACTGTGATGTCACACTGGTCCTGGTGATATCACAGTGGGCAATTGTGATTTCACAGTGCGCAATCATGAGGTCACAAAGGAAAATTATAATGTCATAAAAGGAGTTGCAAGGTCACAAGTGAACACATGTCACAATAGGGCATTATGATGTCACAAAGGCATAGCATGATGCTATAATGTGATACCATGATGTCATATCCATCATTGTGGTGTCACAATTGGTAACTGTGATGTTGTAAGAAAATTTAAAGTCATGAGGAGAATTGTGAGATCTTAATTGTGAATTTTGA
>PVJX010027569.1:0-24724 GCA_004027295.1 Dolichotis patagonum | reverse complement strand
CCCATTACATTTCTTTGATGCCTTATAATGTTTTCATTCATCAGTTGGAATGGTTTTATTTTGTTTTGCTTGATTTTGTTATGTGAGATGGTATGAATAGCTATTTTGAAGAAAAGAAGACATTATGGCAGCAATGCTGATTTAATATCATCTTACTTTGAAGTCTTACCATGCTTTTTTCTTCCATTACCATTGGTTCCATCATGTTGTGTCTTTTTGGATTTTAATATATGTGATAGTATAAAGAATTTTTATGGAAAATTAGATGTTATAGCTGCCATTGTTCATTTTCTGTTATTTAGTTCAGATTGCTCTGTGATTCTTTTATTTTCTTGAATGGTTTAATACTATTTAGTTACGTTTGATATTATTGTATGTGAAGCCATGCTCAACTATTACAATGAAAGAGACAGTATGGTAGCTACTGTTAATAACCGATTGTCTTGTTGTAAAGTACTGTGTTGCTTACATTGTTCTGTTCTGATCTGCTTTGTTCTGTCCTCTTTTGTTTCATTCTCTTTAAAATAAAAAAAAAAAGAAGACTCCAGAATCAGACAAGTGTGTCTCTGGTCTGTGGGATCTGAAATGCCTCATAGCGACAGTAGTGTATAAGGCTTCTGTGGGCCATTGTTCTCTACAGAGGGAAAGAAGCCATTGCTGCTAAAAACACCAGGATAACTGGGCTAAATCTGTTCTTTGATAAGAGAATACTAAAATAAAGGCTAGAAAGTGAGATGAGACTGAAGAACACAAGGGAGCTAAGAAATCAGAACCTTTTGTTCCTGTCTTTATCTGCTTGAAGAGCATCAGCAGAGCCTGATTACTAAGTGTAGAAAGGTGAGTCATGAAAGATCAGTGCAGTAGCGACAGCATGAATATCATACTAGAGATATAAAGGAGATTTCTGAGAAAGGATTTGATGAGCAGATCTGGCATTAGAGGAGGTCTACTGATGCCTTCCAGATTCCCCAGATCAGATCAGATCAAATCAAATCAAATCAAATCAAATCAAATCAAATGTTAAGCTTCATTTTTATGAATATAAACCTTCCCAAACTCTGACAAGTTTACATAACACAACTGAAGAGCTCTTGACCCCTAACTCAACTCTGAAATCCTTTAGTGTCTTTACAATTTTCTCTCACAACCTACAGGCTTTATGAAGCATATATATGCAGGAAATTTATTTTCATATATATCTTCTACATAATTAAACTTGCAGTTCAGCTGTAATATATGTTTTAAATAGTATACACTATCATAAAAATATTATACATAGCACCATCTGTTGGCTGAGGTACCTTTAACAGATGAGGAATGTTTTATGTAAATTGGGCTAGAATATCATTAAAAAGTTTGAACAAGAAAAGGGAAAACAACTGTAACTTAGACCAGAATAGGATGCATTCTATAGGGCAGTCATGGAGTAGGAACAAAACCTGATAATTAGTTTATTTTGGCCTCTGGCAATAGTCATATTATCAAATTGGTCTTGGAGTAATTTTACTTAATCATAGATAATAAAAATGAATTAAATACTATATATTGCAAACATTTTGCACACAAAGCATTAAAGAGAGTGAATCCAGTCACTTTCAATATGAAATGTGAGGAAAAGTCATGAAACAGCAGCAGTATTTATTACGTATTTAAAAAGTAAAATTAACCAAATTATATATAATTTTCATATTCTTTTTTGCTTCAATTCAGCAGATAATATTAAATGCTAAAATATATGTAAATAGCATAAATTAGGAGAGGAATTTTATTTTTATTTGCTTGTGTTTACTTGAGAATTCAATAATGGAATAAAGTTAATTATTTTTCTGGAAATTGGTACACTTGTAGATACATCAGATTTGTACATAAGCTACTTGTACTTATTAATTTTTAAAATTTTCTTGAGATTTTTGTCTCTTGCCTTTAAGAAATATCAATAAGAAAATATTACCCCCAAATTTGACTTTACTATCTCTAGTGTTAGTTTTTCATTATCTATTATGCCATATATTATATTTTATGTACATTTAGTGCCATGGTCTAATGAGGTAGTCCCTGTCTTTAAAGACCCTCCATATAGAAATAAATTATAAAACATTAATATAAAGCACAATTTATATGGAAAGAAGGATAGCATGATTTTAACAACAATGAATGCTCAAGACAATAAATATAAAGTTTTTCAAAGAAAACCTATTTTAAATTTGAGTGATAGAAAAAATTGGTGCTTATGTTACTTGGCTCTTCTCTACTAGTTTATTAGTTCCTGAACTGAAGTCCATGGACTTGAGAACTCTTTGCTAAGTAAGTCAAGTTTCTGTGTGTCTGTCTTGTACATTGTCCTAGCAGGCACTGAGCCACTGAGCTATACCTCTAGCCCTGAAACTCCATTTCTTCTGTCAAGCAATGTTTTATTTTACAGTCACATCCGACTCTCCATCTCATTGTTCCATTAAGGCCCTAACCTATCCTTTAGCTCTCAGAATGGAGATTAAACTTGGAAGCTTTTCTGATTTTCCAGCATGGGTTAGGAGTTCCTTTCCAGCGCTGGCCAGTACTTCTGCAAGTTAGTACTTACTGTAACTATACTGTGAACTCTCGAGTGCTTTCCAGGCTTTAGTTTCTATATACTTCTTTAAGCCAGAACTTACTAGATATTACAGTTTTTAATATATAGTGTGGTAGAATAAATTTAACCCACTAATATATGAATGAGGATTTCTCTGTTATGAGAAGTAGATCTAGTTGTTATCTTTTCCATTTTTAAAGAAACATGGTGAGATTTTTTTCATAACTGTTTCTGTATTTATTTTGAATGATTGTTCATTACTTCAGTGCAAGGATAGCACTCTGGAAGTGCAAACCTTGGCATACCAAATGCTGGATAGATTTTAAGTAAATGCCATTTATTTATGATACACAAAAATAGGTCAAAATTGGAAGATGATCTAGAAAGCAGGTAGATAAGTATTGTTTGTTTCTGTTTTACTTATAAATCTGTCATGAAAGCTATTGAAACTCAAAGTTGTATATTTCTAAGTGTTTAGAGCTAGTTCAAATTTCATCTTTGCCTCTGATGTTCCTCAGGAAAAGTGCATGATATGTGAACATGTTTTTTTTCTTTTTTAAGTGAATCTGATTACTATGGAATTTGATTTTTTTAGTTTAAACATACTCAAGTAATGAACACAAATATAAAAGCATAAATCCACTAAATTAGTTTTATGCCATGAGCATAAAAGTTTTCAGTTATATTGGAATATTAAATTTTTTTTAAATTTTGCAGTACTAGAGATTGAAATCAGGCCATCTGTTCTGAGTAACATCTCAAGTCATTTTTAGTTTTTGTTTTCATACAGGGTCACAGTAAATCACTAAGCTATCCAGGAAGGGTACAAACTTATTATCCAGCCTCACCCTCTAAGAATGCTGGGATTACTGTCATGCTGTCATGCCTAGCACTTGTTTAGCTTTTAAAATCTTATGTCAGTGTCATCATTTTCTCATTGCTAAGAAAAAAGACCTGCAGATTAGAGGAGATGTTTATTTCCACTCAGTTTCAGATGTCTTGGTCCTTGCATGGTTGTCTGGCTTTAGGTAGAAGTGACAAGTGAAAGGAAAGCTATTGATATCATGGTGGAAAGAAGCAGAAAGAAACAATGGAACTGAGAAAGGAAATATATCTACCAGATGATTCTGCCAATAACTTGCTTCTATCCAGATCTTCCTCCTCATATCAACTCAGACATAGCAGCTCTACAGTCATTCAACTTCCCTAAATCTGCCTATGAGTGCATAGGCTTTGGTGAAACATGCTTAATCTGAACCATTACATCTGTCCAACCACACAAAAATCTCACACACATCTAGCTATGAAAGATGCATTTAGTTCATCTTAAAATAGGTACCAATATTTTAATGTTATCAGGATTTTAAATACATCTAAACATAATTCTTCCCTGAGAACCATGGCAAATTTTTTAGCCAGGTGCCCTTTAAACAATCAAACAGAAAGTTAAACACTGTTAGCATGCAGTAGTACATGGTAAACCTTACCATTCCAAAGGGGTAAATTAGGGACATAGAGAGAAATCAGAAAAAACAAGATCAGAAGTCACCAGGGCAATCATTAAATCCTATAGCCATATGTACAGCACTGGGAGAAAGCTGCAGGCAAATATGAACTTTAAAGGGCATGGGAGGCCCATCTCCTGCAGCACTGTGCATTGCATCTCTCACAGCCCCTCTCAGCTTGGCTTTGCTCACAGTCAGTTGCTTTCCTCAGAGAAACTCCATGTTCCTGGCATCTCCAAATTCCTGAGAACTCAACTGTACTTTCTGCCTCACCCTTGAGTTTCAGGAACAGCACTCTCAGAGGAGGTGCTTCTTGGCTTTCCAGGCTTTCTGAAATCTGGGTGGAAGCCTTTCTGATCCCACAGCTCTTGCATTCTGCATGCCTGTACAACTATCTCTATGTGGATGATGGAATGATCTGCTACCAGCTCAAGCAGTAGCTGGGCCCTCTTGAGATATGGATTAAGCAGCCACTGACTCAGCCCTACCCATTCAGTGTCCCCACCTGCTAGGAGCAAGTCAACTTAATATCCAATCATCATTCATACATCCTGTCTATGCACATTGGAAGATATGTTGGGAAATTTTTAATTTACACCATCAAATTCAGTTTACATCTTTTAGAAAAAATGTAAACGTTGCCTTGAGAGACTAAATGTAGAAATGATAGATACAAGGACTCAAGTTATATTAGGTAGATTATAATTCTTCATTACTTACTAAGCATTCTTGTAAATGCTGAAAGATGCCAGTAAAAAAAAAAGGCAGCTAATTACACTACTTTCATGGTGCCTATACAATTATTCACAGAGATAGAGATAGAGACAAAGATAGAGAGACAAAGACAGAGACATAGATAGAGATAGAAGAAAGTAGTACAACAAAAGTAATTTAAAAAGACAATTATCATGTCAACTGAGAACAATTAAATTTTATCAAAAAAATTAAGAGGAGCTAGAAATTTAAATACACTGGCCAGAAAAACATATGAGATACAAAATATATGACAAGATGACAAATGAACCAAAACTGAAAAAGGTGACCTATGCTTTAAACAAAAACATTAAATATCAAAGGAACAAAGGAACAAATGATTTGATTCCTTTGAAGCCTGTTTCCATTTTATAACAGGCACACTGAGTCATGGACCTTGCAGGTCACAGGATGCTGGGTAGCTTGATGGGTTGAAAGGAGCAGAAGGAGAGTGGCTTCTAGTTAGAGGTCTTCAAACAGTACTGTGCATTCAATAAGTGCTTGGGAGTGCTTGACCTGATTTGATCATTTCTGACCCTACTGGACCTGATTTGGTCATTTCTACAGGGAATGTTGATGTGATTTGATCATTTCTACTGGGACCTGATTTGATCATTTCTACTGGGATATGTTGACATTTCTTTTTTCATGACAAGTATAGTTTAAAATAAAACACATTGCCCAAAATCAGGACACTGAGACCACACAGACCATTATGTAAGGCAAGTCCATTTGTAAGCCTAACAACCTCGAAGGTGACCCTTTGAGAGGGAAGTTTAAAATAGGAAGAAAAATTTTCAGGCCTGTGTCTTCTTTAGGAATGGAACTGTGCTTTTAACTAAGCAGTTAGCTTTGTCTCATGGGATATCATTTGAGTCTTTGAGAAGGAATGTAAGATTGCTGATCTGGCTTGAAATGTTTGCATATGGTCATCCAAATCCCTGAAGAAATTTTTAAGGTTCAGGCCAAGACTTCTGCTATTGAAAATTTTAAATATGTTTTCCCAAACTTAGAGCACTAGAGAGTGAAATAATTCACCTGTACCCTTTTCAAAACTTTAGTTTCCTATGGGAAACATGAATTTAGCCTCTTACCTCATTTGACTAACAATCTTGAGATGCTTCGTTAAATTTTTCACTGAGTCAGGGCCAGGCTTTTTGAGGACAAAAGCACAGAGAAATGAATGGATGCAGACTGATTGTGAAGTGCATTTCCCTTGAGTTTGGGGGTTAGTGTGTGTAAGGGTTTTGAGAAAAAGAATGTGTTACACATAATGGCAAAAAGTCTTTTCTCAATAACAGAATAATTAGTTCTTATCTAAGGTATAATGCATAGAAAAACACTGAATTTTATTTGTAAATAGAGTTATTAAGGTAAAGAAAGAATGAACTCGCATAAGTATTTAGATTTGTCATCTCAGCCTTTAAGTGAGTCTAATATTCTGGATAACATAAAATGATAATTTAAGGCTACTATGGATGAATGAGAAACAAAAAAGTTTATGAAGTTTAAATAACAAGCCAATTGACACAGAAAACATGGATACAATGTATAAAAGATAATTTTAGTACCTAATGAAGAGCATCAGGCATATTTAAATAAAAATATTAAGTAGAAAATTTGGTCATCTTTCATGTGTCCCCAGAACCCCTTGATAATATTAATTCTCTTACATGAACAACTAGCCATTTTATCCAAGCATACTAAAAATTTACAGTTTGCAATTACTTTAGTTAGGAGAGGTTTTTTTAAAAAAATCTTAGTGAGTAGATTGTGGCACATGATAATTGTTTCCTCATTAGGAGAATATAGTCAGTGACAATTTGTCCTTCTTTTCTCTTATTCAAGACAAAGAACTCCAAAGTACTAAGTGTTTGTGATAAAACGCACTACTTGTGATACCTTGTACCTTTTAAGTCCTAAATTAAAAGACAGGCTCTCAATCAAATACAAAAATTTTAAAAAATTGAGGAATGAGGTCAGAAGTATGGAATATCTTCCAGAATACCCCGCTTCTGTTTTCTAATCTAACAAGCACCAGGTTGGCTCAACTGAACTGTACAATCATAAGATTTCTCTTAAATGTGAGCAAAGAGGTCCTCATCCTGTTAGGCTGTATATGTAGAGTCCCCCACTATGTGGAAAGCATTAGGGTCCAGCAAACATCATCTTGGAGAACGATTTGGCAGGTCACTGTGACCTTCTGACTGATGAGCAAAACCTGCAGCCTGCAACATAAAAGTGATGACTTAATAATTGATGGATATCATCTCCCATAGATATTTCAAAAATGTTTGGGTTTTTAATATCTTTCTACTCAAAAAGTGTCATGTGGAATTCAGAGGCATGTAACCTACATCATCATTGGCCTGTGCCCTCATCATTCAATATTCCAAATTAGTTTATTGTCATGAAAATAAAATTTACAAGTTGTTTTTATGTCCAGTGTATGTATCACAGCTAGTTGCCTTCATTACAAAATTTATTGGAATTTTGGGAGAGGATATCAGATCATGAGCTAACAAAACTTAAACATACTAAAAAAATCAATAATGCAGTGTCTAGTGGTGAGGTGAGTTAAGTCAAAGAACACTCGTGCTTTGTGAGGAAAATATTCAGACAGCTCTATGGAGAGGTCATGCTACAAGTTTGTTCACTTTTAAACAGGCTAGAAAGAAAAGAATCATGTTATTTGTGAAAGTCACTGGGGGCAAGATTGATGCTTATAGTTTCAGGAAATCAATACTATGTGATTTCTATACTACATCTTGATTTGTAATTCATATGGAGTTATGAAATGCTATAAATCTCAAGGAAGAAAGGGGCTCATGGTCTTAGAAATTCATGCAGGAGAAACTTAAATTAGATAAAATGATGACTATACCAGGTTTTACACTTGTTTCCTTCTCTTTTACCTATTAGGTCCATCGAAAGATGTCACTGATGATCAAGATGTATTTCTTTCCTTGTTATTCAAACTCTAACTTACATTTACCTGACATTGAGAAGAGTTTAAATTTGATAAAAATTTGAGAATATTAATAAATGAATATATTATTTTAAATATTAACTTAAACATTCAAACTGTTTAGTGTTGCAGTTTAATTTGTGACCCATGTGTCCCAAATACAGGCACCATGAAGATAGGCATAAGTTTCATTTACATTATGTACAATGTAAAGTTTTAGACTTAACTGAAAAATACATGCTATAATGTCTAATGATAAGGATAATTTCCTTGACATATTATATAATGTGATGGTTCTTATCAAAGCTGAATGCCAAGTTCTTGACATGTAGTGACCTGGTTCTTTTCACTGTACATTATGTGATTTTTAAGATTGTGAGTTTTTAAAAAGTTTTTCCATTTTTCTTTTAGTTCTGCATCCTGAATAGAAAAATTTTAGCATATTATCACACTAACATTGAATACAGTAGGATACATGTAGGATAGCATAGCGTAGCCTAGAACAGAATGGAATGTCATGTTTCTCAAACACTGTCAGTAAATCTATCTACATATAGTAGTAGAAAATGTACTACTTTACATTGTTTGTAATTTGAAAACAAATAAGAAAAACAATGCCCTAAATCTGAGCCAAATATAACATGAGCCTGTTAAGTTCTACTCTTTGAGTTAACAACTTTCTCATCATCAAGAACTGCCTTTATTCAGTCTTATTTCTCTCTAGCACACTGCAGAGATTCTTTCATTACAATGATAGTAACGCTATCATCTAACATTATTAGATTATCAGGTAAATCACTGCATGCTTTAATATATTCCGGTTTCTGTTACCTACTTATCATGCCAACTTCAACTTGGTTGACAAGTCTTGGTTCTTAATAAAAGATTCCTTGCTTTATTCCAATAACAAATTTAATATTTTTCAGCAGTATCCTAAAGCCAGTGGCCATGACAACCAATTTTTTGAACAGCTTATTCCCACTATGTATTTATTAGCATAGGTTGTCTGCTTAAAATTAACCGTGGTGGGAGTTACACACCATGGAATTGGCAAAAGTACGTATCAGTCCTTGTTCTTCTGATGGTCATTTTTGAAAACTTACCAGTCTTTGCTTTTTTTTCTCTTTTCTTAAAGAGCATGCTGTATGTCATATCTCTTCTTTTTTATATTAGGAAAAAAATGGTGACATTTTAAGTACTTTAATTATAATCTTATAACCGTAAATAATCTTGACATCAAACAAGTCTACTAAGTAGAGAAGTGCAGATTTTATTTATTGAAAAAGATTCTAGTTTCTAGTATTTGCAATGTAAAAGGAAAACTGTGGAAAACAAAAGCTTCTTTAAATATTCATTAATAATATATATTTTGACACTGTGTTTCTCTACATTATCTTTGAAGAAATTTACAGTATTTTGTAATTCAAAATTAAGAAACATTTCTTCCTATGGGATTCACAGGTTTGTTTTATTGGGAATCAAATTTTTCTTTAGTATCATCTTCCACTGGTGAGATGTATAATGTTAATGATCATGTTTTAGGATGAAAATATTAATAAGCAAGGAAAATACTGCTAATGTTAAATGTTCATGGGTCTACCAAACCATTTCTTTTTAGTTACTGGACTTAAGTGATCTTCTTTGTTCCTTATTTCCAATATAGAGCCAGAACTTACACACAACTTTCTCTCTCACTCACAATCTAAGGAGAATTATGAAATAAGTATGGAATTCACATGGGATGCTTTCCATTTGTTCTATTATGTATGTCAGAATACATATGATTTATATTTTTCTCCCTAAGTCAAACAACATTAGTTTTTTTGGAACATCTGGCTGGCATCTGGGAGATCGACTCCATGAACTATTAATCAGAATATCATTGTGAAGTATGGGTAACAAATGATGTGAATAGCATATATTTATATGAAGAAAAGTTCACTTTATTGATTTAATACTACTGGGCATCCTAAAGAGCTTGATTTCAACACAATTGAAATACATTGCCAAAGCTTTATTTATTTAGTAAACTTACATGCTATTTTTCTTCCAGAGTGCTGTGTAGTAATGGCAGCCAGACAAGTCTCAAAAAGCACTTTGTCTTTCATCTCCACTGAGCACTTTCCTAGAAGCTAACTTTAAATCCCACAGCTGTGTGGTTTACAGTATAAGACACCCTTCTCCTTTTTACCCTAGTCTCTTATCTGCATTTTGATGCTTTCACTTCTCAGCTCTGCCAACACCCAGTCTCACACTTCTGACTTCCTCCCAAGTGTTACCTACCTCATTCTCCCTCCATCCCTCTAATTGCCTGATATTATTTTAATTTCCAATCAAGGAAAACAAAAATTTAAAAATAAAATTTAGTTGTCCTATCTGTTTAGTTGTTTTACCTGTTTAGTTGTCTTATCTCTTCAGTTTTCTTGCAACTTTCCCCACACTTCCAGGTAAATTATTTTCTTATTATTCTTTTCTGTTGTCTGTTATTCATCTAATCTGAAAGTTCATGTAAAGACCCAGTCAGAGTAGTGTACAACTGCAATCCAAGCACTCCGGGGGGTGAAAACAGGACGACTGAAAGTTTGAGCAACACAGCTCCTTACTGAGGCCTTGTCTCAAAATGAAAACGGGGAGTGCTAAGGACATTCAGTGTGAAAGCCCTGGATTAGGTCCCCACTACTCTACCAAAGTAGTCATAAGAATAAGAATACAAGTAATAGTAAACTAATTCCACATGAGGTAAGATTTTTGTTGTTGTTTGGCGTGAAGTTAATGCTATTATCTAAATTCAATACTGAAGAAAAAAATAACAAAATAAAACACATGAATTCAAGTTAATATAAAGTTATTTGCTTATGCCGTTTAAATTATTTTGCATTTAAATTACTTTTAAAGGTTTACTGTAAACCTAAACCTCAAATGAAGAATGAGCACCATGTGTAAACTCTCCTGTCTCAGTTTCTTTAACTAGTACATGTTTTTGACTGTTTGTCCATTGTTTCACTGTTAAGCCCTAAAGGTATGTGTGTGAGGTTATGTTTATATAAATGTGCAAAGAACATAATCCAACATAGACATTAAAGAGTTGTTCCTGTAGAGGTCAAAATAATCAAATGTTGTTTGTATTATTATTTTCTTTTCACTTGTGATAAAAATGCTCAGCACAATTAATAGCAAGAGAAAAATATCTCTGATGTTTCTTTTTCTTGTATTATCTCTAAAAATGAGGTGTGAATCTGTGCATAGCTTTGAAATTCTTACTCTGAAGGATGAATTAGAGTTAGAAGGATCTGATAAATATATTTGTACTAACAGCTTATGGTATGGCTTCCACTAGCAATCTTGTCTCTCTTTTCATCATTTCAGTTCTTCTTGAAGTTAGCAGAGAGCAATAGACCCTCAGTTGCCTGGGAAATATGACTGCAACTAATGTAGATTTTAAACAATAAAATGTAGTTTTAACTTGGGTGAATTTATGATAAAACACGAAACTTGGTATTTCTGCATTTTCTCAATTTCTAATTAACTTTGCCCTGAGATGATTATGTCCTACTAAATTTGATTTCTGTCTTCCCCACATGTGGCCATATATGAGTCACTGCTTATGGAATTCCTCTACAGATGTTTGGAAAGTGCCCCAGAAGTTGGTATGATAAAAGGTGTTTACTTACATATTTCTTCGGTAAATAAGAGACTTATTTCATATACATTGGCCTAAGGAGACTGCACAATAAAAGTGACCTGAGTGTCACTTCTCACACACATAGCTATTAAGCAGAGGGCAAACTAGTTCTAACTTACACTGAGTGAAGCAGTGGACCAACAAATTTTACCATTTCCTACCATCACTTTAACAATAGCACTTAAGAGATTACAAAGCAGTTTTGTACTGAACAATTTACGTATTAAAATGATTTTAAATAGGCATCTTTTCTTTATAAGCAAAAAGGAGATCACTTCAAGCAAAGGACTTACCCAGCAGGTAACAATTTAGGTGTCTAAAAAGGATACCACAGCAAAGGTACACAGAAGGGCCAAGCCTTGGCCTCTTCTGTGTTCTCACTGCAGTCACCGAAGCCCTGAGTGGCCTTGGTGGCTGATTCTGTGGGGATGACTGGGGTGGGGGCAGCAGGAATTGGGTATTTTACTTTTGCGTTCTGAGATACACTTCCTTGTATATATGCACTTACAAATTTATACATATTCCCTTTTATGATTATACTGTCTATCCTGATAATTTCTATTTCTGGGATAAGAATGGTAAAAGGAAAGCACAACAAAAGAAGCAATGTGAATGTTCTCAATTTGGTGTTTAGTCTTACACTCCAAAGGCTCTCAACGCTAGTTCTTTCGAGGAGGAATGGTTCATGGTTATTCAGTTAATTAAACTCATCTTCAATTTGCTGAGTTGCAGATCTGAGAACAGATGCAACAGGAGAGGAGAACAAGAGGGAAAAAAAGAGTATCAGTCATAATGAAACTGTACCAAATAATTTTTATAAAAAAGTAATGGAAAAACAGAGCGAAATAGAAATACTTTGATAATATTGATGACATGATGCTGCATCACTATTCCATTAATCAGTGGAAGGTTAAACTCATACATTGATGAGCTACACATCTAGGCACCCACGATGAGGGCAATCCATCATTCTTATGCTCTTGTTTCACTCTGACAAATCCAAGTCATTTCCCTGATTGTGACTCCATATCAAAATACTGGCAAAAAGCAGAAAGAACAGTTTGCCAAATCATGCATTCCTTTTCCAAGTCCACTGGCTCACTTAGGACTCCCGCATGAGAGCCCTGGTGCTAAGCTCTGCTGGCGAGAGTGAAGGAGTCTACCTCACCTTGAGCTGTAGTCCTGAGCTCCTGGCCGATCATGTTCTTTTCATTTTTGTGCAGTCTCATGGGTGAGAGAACCACACAGCTGCTTGGAACACCAAGCTGCATTTTTAATCTAAATACATAACAGATGCACTAGGCAATTATATTTTAAAAGGAACTTTCTTATAAATTCAGACAGCGTATCCCCCATAGTCACAATACTATCCTCATGTCATAATGATGTTGTGTAGACTGAGAAAGTCAGCACTGCGTGTTCTTCACGGAGAGGAATGCAATGTATTTTCTACATACTTGTTAGATAAGGTCAATAAAATACACTGCACATGTATTTCCAATATAAGACAGTTTAATATATTAGAAATATAACCTACCTTAAATAATAAAATCATAGCAAAAGTGGGTTGGTAATGTCCTAATTATTAAAGCCACCAAATCTTTCAGACCCATCTGGCAACCTATTTCCTCCAGGGAACTTTCCACAAGTAAGGGACGTGTAATGCTCAAGTCTCGTGATACAAAGCCCAATAATCTCTTATCCTCATTGGCCCTCTGAATGTATTCTTGAGGGTCAAAATTCTTCATTTAGTCATTCTGATATTCCTGAAAATAATTATTATGTTTTGATCAAGTTTGAGAGAGTAGGTTTTACACTCTGAGATTTTTAAATCTTCACTTATTTGTACAGTGGCAATAAAATGTTTGCCACATGCAAGGATCGAGTGTTCTACAAATTGTGAATTTTCGTCAGGTTGATTTATTTTTATACTTAAAGTCATTTATTTGAAAAGGAAATTTATGTTACTGAGATAGATGTGAAATTAGCATTTTCCATAAATATGAAATAAAGGTAAATCAATAAAAGCAAACAAATTCCAGGTTGAGGCATTTGCCACCTGAAGCCAATTAAAGATCTGATTTGCTGTTGCCAAAGAAGAAAATAAACAAGTGTCAGAGTGATGCTAAGGACATAATAATACCAAGCTGAGACTTGCCTTTGATGTAAACAGATGGAATGGAAAATGATTTAGAAATTTTTAAAAGTACACAGACAATGAAAATTAAAATACAGTAACTTTTTCAACTTCATTACTTATACTGAGTTACATGTTTGGGCCTATAGAACCTTGTTAGTATGCAATCTTGTAGTCATCTGCAAAGTACACAGGAAGCTTTTTGTGTAGGTAAGTGCCAAATTTCTGTTTATGTGAGAGTCAAAAACCCCATTGATTGTAGGAGATAAATTGATGCTTATTATTGTGGGTTAATTCACAGAGTTAGTCACTGCAGGTGTGAGGACTGGGATCATTCTCTATGTCTCTGTGTGACAATTTGTGAAAATATATGTAGTGCAAAATTAATGTAGATGCAGTGTTTCCTTTGTGTGTAGTGTTTCTGCTGTGTATGTTTTCACAGAGTACTATTTAATATAATAAAAAGCCTTATTTAAAAGGACATTCATAGGAAAGACAGCCACTATACCCAGTTTATCACTGCAAGTGGTTTGTGCTAACTTGTGACAACCATCAGTTAATTTTCTGAAATTTTGTGTTAAACAAAACTTTGTTAAACAAATTATCTAAACTCATAAATAAATAACATACTTTTAAAGAAGAATAGTAAGTATTCTTCTTTACTATTTTCTATACTCCAAGTTATTTGTATCTAGTCTATTCCATAATGAAATTGCTATACATGTTAGGCCACTGCACACATTTTTCCAACTGTTTACTGTAATCTGGTTGTTACCTTGAATTAGCCAGGATGGAAGTATTTGCACCATAAAAATCACTATAAATAAGGGCTTTCATTATCCCTAAAGAGACAATTGTAAAACATTTATAGCACAACATTGACAAACACAGGATTCTATTGAATACATCAAAGATAAAATATATTTGTAATACATAGAGCTGAAAAAGGACTCATAATAATAATGTACAAAAATACCCACAAATCAATAAGATAAAGATGAAATTTGAATAGAAAAATAAACAGAATCTTGAAATTTATAACAGTGGCTATATGTGACCAGAAAACAAACAAAAATATATTCTCCCTCACTTTTCATCAGGAAAACATAAATTAAAATGATAATAAAATGCACATGTAAATATGCCAGTATGGCTAAAGTAGAAGTAATGACTAATACAAATGTTGGTGGGAACTTGAAGTCTTATATTCTTCTGGTAAAAGAATAAGTTTCTGCAAACATTTTGAAGAACTATGCAGTTATATTTTACAAAACATAACACAGGAATAACCTGTAACTAACCAAGTGCTTTTATAGGAATATGCTCCATAAGAATGTTTATTATTTTGTTCATAAAATGCTCACAATAGCACTAACCATAATAGTCAAGAACAGAGGATGCAGCCACTGACTATCTAGAATCTCTCAGATAAAGGTATGCAACAACAGATTATATAACAATGAAAAACAAACCCACGAGTCGTGGAGGAAGCTTATACTCTTAATGTTGAAAAAAAACTGGACACACAAATGTATTTAAAGTATAATCACAATTACCAGAAAACTAATCTAAGGTATTAAAAAAGAATACAGTGATTACTTTTGTCACTGTAGTCACTGAGAGGAGAAAAACAGGCAGATCTAACAACTGTAAACACATATGAACTCAACATAAACTCATCTAAATGTGTAAAGCAAATATTCACATATATGAAGTGATAAAATAACAATACAGCAATAATAGACCTCAGTAGCCAAATTCAATAATGGAGACAATATCATGGCAGATATCAATAATGAAATCACTGATTTGTACAACATTGCTGAACAAATAGATCTAAAAAGCACATACTAAATTTTCTATCCAAGAGAGGAGGAGAGTATGAGTCTTCTCATGCACAGAGGGAACATTCTCCAAAACAGAGTACATATTACATTTTAAAACAAGTTTGAGAAGACTGAAATCATGAAAATACAAATTCACAAGCACACGTAAACTAAACAACACACTTCAGGAAAATATCCGGATACAAGAGAAAATCAAAGGGATTTTTTAAAAAATCTTTTTTTTAAATTTTATTTTAAAGAGAATAAAACAAAAGAGGGCAGTACAGAGCAGATCAGTACTTTACATTAAAACAACCAGACATTAACAGTAGCTATCATAATATCTCTTACTCTGTTATAGTTGAGCATAGTTTCAAATACAATAATATCAAACATAACAAAATAGTATAAAGCCATTCAAAGAGTGAAAGAATTACAGGGCTTTCTGAACTGAATAACAGAAAATGATCAATGGGTACTATAATATCTCATTTTTTATAGAAAAATTTTGTTTAAACTATCACACATATTCAAATCCCAACAAGACACAATGTGATAGATAGAACCAAAGGTAGTAGAAGAATAGAAGCATGGTAGGACTTCTAAGAAGGATGATATTAAATCAGCAATAGCTGTCATAATGTTTTGTTTTCCTCAAAACAGCTGTTCATCTAATCACACATGATATAGTCAAACAAAACAGAATAAAACCATTCCAACTGATGATTGAAAACATTGAAATGCTTCAAAGCTATGAGATGGGGACTCCTGCTTACCATAAAATCTTATATACTCTTATCCACTCTCATACTAGGGAGACTATAAGGTATTTACATTTGTGAGTTTGGTTTATTTCACTTAAGAGAATGGACTCAAGTCATGTCCATTTATTTATAAATATTCAATGTGATCATTCTTTATAGCTAAGTAGTACTCCATTGTATAAAAATGCCACAACTTTTTTATCCATTCCTCAGGTGATGGGCACTTAGGTTGTTTCCAGGATTTGGCTATTACAAATTGTGCTGCTATAAACATGGGTGCACATATATCACTGTGGTATGATGTTTTCAGTTCTTCTGGGAATATGCCTAGAAGTGGAATAGCTGGGTCAAATGGGATCTCCAGACCCAGCTTTTTGGGAATCTCCAGACTGACCTCCACAGTGGTTGCACCAGTCTACATTCCCACCAACAGTGCAGAAGAGTTCCTTTTTCCCCACAGTCTCTGCAACACATGTTGTTGGTAGTACTTTCTACCCTGGCCAATCTTTCGGGAGTGAGATGGAATCTCAGTGTGGTTTTAATTTGCATTTCTCTCATGACTAATGATGATGAACATTTTTCATGTATTTATTTGCCATTCATATTTCTTCATCTGAGAACTGTGTATTCATTTCAAATGCCCAATTTTGGATTGGGTCTTTGAATTTTTTAAATCTTGAGAAAAATGAAAACACTATATAAATTATCAAAACATATACTCTACAACAAAAGCAGTATAGAAGAAAAAGGATATTTTAGGACATAAAGTACCTATATTAACAAAAACATGAGAATCTTGATTTCTATCTACTTCTACCACTCAAGGAACTAGTAAGTAAAAAAATTTTGAAAAGTATTAAAAATTAGAGCATAGACAATAAGAAGCAATAAAAGTCAGTGAAACTTATGTTTTTTCATTAGATAACATCATTAATTCCTTAGCTAGACTAAGGAAAAAAGAGCCAAGGCTCAAAAAATCGGAAATTAAAGAAAAGACATTACAATAGATGACTCAAAATGATAAACATAAGAGACTATCATGAAAAGTAATATGACAATGAATTAGATAAACTTGAAGACATGGATAAATAACAAAAATATCCAAACTACAAACTCTGAGTCAAGTAAATAAAAAAAGCTTGAATAGGCAAATAAAAAGCAATGAGTTGAATCAGTAATCAAAAATATTGCAACGATAAAAACCTGGGACCAGATGGTTTCATGACAGCTGAAATATACCAGCCATTAAGAGAATAAATAATATAATTACTCCTTAAAGTCATCTTAAAATATAGAAGTTGAAGGGCTGTAAATTTCTATTTTGTGATTACCATCACCCCAATTCTATAGCCAGACTAAAAAGAAACACACACACACACACACACACACACACTGAAAACTGCAGGGCATAGGTATGAAAATCCTAGCAAACTGAATTCAATAGTGCATCAAAAGGATGATGTGCCATTACTAACTAGGTTTTATTTTAGGATTAAGATTGTCTCAATATATGAAAGTCGATGTGATGCACCATATTATTAAATTGAAAGATAATATCTACATAATCATACAACAAATACAGAAAAAAATCTTTTGACCAATTTTAAAAAGATCTCAGTGCAGTAGATATTATTAAAATAAAATTATGAGCCACTGATTAAAGAAAGTCAAAAAACATAAAAGACATCTCATGTCCATGGATCAAAAAATTAATTTTGTCAAAATATCCAAAATGGTCTGACAAAGCATACCAACAACACACAATAGTCTTTTCAATAACTGTTATTGGGGAAATTGGGCACACACACACATACACACACAGAGTTAACCTGAACCTCATCCCATGCCACACTCTAAAATCAATTCAAAATATATTGAAGACTTAGCATAAAATTTAAACTCTTAAGAAAATACAGAGAAAACATTCTTGATATTGGACATTTTTGGACTCCAATAGTACAAATAAAAGCCAAAATGCACAAATAAGAGCACATCAAGTGAGAAAGCTTATCCACAGCAAAGTTAAGGGTCAAAAAAGTGAAAAGGCAACATACAGAATGGGAAAAAATATTTACAAGACATATATCTGATAAGAAATTTAGACCCACAATTTAGGAACAGTTCTTTGTCAAAATATTAATAAGCAAATTAACACATAAGTAAAAGTATATAAATAGATGCTTTTAAAAGGAAAAATTTTAAATGAACAACAGGCACTAGAAAGGGTGTTTATTAAATCTAGTCATCATGAAAACTGCAATTCAAAACCTTTATGAATTGTCACATCTTACCTGTTTGAACCTGTTAGAATAGCTCTTATAGAGGGGCGAAAAGAAAAGTCATGGTGGAATGTAGAGAAAAAGGAACACTTGTGCACTTTTGGCAGTAACGTAACACATTTATCATCTCCCTATCATTTTGCCACTTTCTGATGTAGATCTGGAAGTCCTTTTATGTCTTTAGTTGTGCAGTCATGTCTATTTAATGACCTGAATTAATTCAAAACATTTAACTTGCCTGTTCATTTTGACTTTGGAGGAGATTCAGAAGTTGCATATTGCCAGATCTTGAGATATTTTGATCACACCTCAATGGTGAGGACAGTTAGGAGAACTGTACTATATTATTTGCTAACAGGCTAGATCTTAAATCTCATAAAATACACAGACACACAAATGGCAATTATGCAGAGATGATCGATATGTTCATTAGCTGGAATGTGATGACCATTTCACAATATTTGTGGGTAAAACCATTGAATTGTATATTTTTCTGTCAGTGACATCCAATGAAGTGTTAAAACTAAATAAAATATCCAAGAAAAACCATAAGCACAAGAGAAAAACTTCTCAATTTTCTCTCTAGGACTAAAACACCTTTTGAGGAGTCCATGGAAAATTTTCTCTTGCATGTCACTGGTCAGCAATAGACGATACATTTGCTCTGGTATTAGTCACCATTAAGAGAATTTTCCCTTAAACTGGGTTCAAAGAATAGTCCCAACTGGTGTAAAGTTTCCAAACTTTAAAAATGCGGAGAGGATCTATTAAAACCACCTGTAACACCCAACTCACTTTGATGTTTACTAGTAGATCATTAATGACTTGTGCTCCATGGCTAATCCATCTTTTTAAAACTGGAAATTTGGTACCATATATTACAACAAAATTTATATCACATTATAATGCAGATCTCAGGCCCATCAAAACCTATGACCCCTTAGATGTCTTAAAGAAGTTTCATAATAGTTTCTCCTGAGCTTTGCAATTAGTTTCAAATTTCACTATCATGTTCTAAGAAGAGCACAAAGACAAATAATTTATATTACAATATTTTATTATTAAAATATATAGTATATCTTTGACTTATGAACTCAATTCATTTGCAAGGCCTGATTTTAACTAAGTTGGTTGTAAGTCAAGATTATTTTCCCTGAACCTCCCAAAGCACCCCTTAACTTTTTCATAATAGAAAAATGGTTGTATAATGTGCATGACTTACCAGAAACATCAATAACTTTCCTAGTCTATTCACCAAAAAGTCATAAAATGTGCTAGAGGCAACAATGTCTTACTGTACTCACCACTCAAGTTGACATTTTTGGCTTGTAAGAAAGGAGGGTGAAGTGGAAAGTGGTTATTATTTTAAGGGTCCCCCTCCATAAATATACCAGGAATCAGGTTGTCTGGCAGCATCTTTCTCTCCTTGAGAGAGTGTGTATCCCACCAGGACCTGCTTCTGACTCACTAGGTCTCAAACTTTTCAGAACTGACAACTGACCTAATGTTGCCCTTTCTGTCTTTTCTCTAACACTGTTCCATATTATGACATGCCACTGTCATTAAACAAGTGAATGCAACAGCTGACTTTGTTTCTCTGTCTGGGTGGGTCTTCTCTACAAATGTGTGTATCTCTGTCTACTTTTGCAAGATTTTCTTTATTTCAGGAGAGGAACTTTGCTGCATGGATTGACACTCCTCCTCCCTTTTCAGAAAGCTCCTCAGCTGCCATTCTCTGTTGCTCAGGCAGAAGTTGCTGAAGTTACTCTGAAGACAATTCAGCCACCAGTTCCTCAGCATCACCACTGACTACCTGCAAACCTGTGGACTCTACCGTAGTGACAATCTCATCAACAGCAGGTTCAACTGAAGGCTCAGGCTCCAAACTCTGCCTTCAAAGTCTCTCTCCTGTGTATAATTTTAGGCTGCACTTTGTTCCAGGAGGATCTCAGAGAAACACTGGACCAGAATTTCTCAACCCGATACAGGAAAAGAGGCTATAATGCTCCTTCCAGAGCCCTTAAGGATTAGATTCATACCTGAGACTATGTGGAGCTCTTCGGGAACAGTTCCATGGTGTACAGCTTCTCAAAGTTAGGAGTGACCTGCTGACCCATAGGCTGCAGTATAGGAGTTGTATTAGGTGACAGAAACTTGACTGAGGAGCCATGGGAATTATTCAGCCGATCCTTCCTCCAAATCTTTTGGGTGAACAGAATAATGATTAGAATAATGACTACTCCATGCTGAGTAGAGCCTGGAGTGGTAAACTTCTGTCATCTAGACATTTCTTTTTTTGTCTCTTTGGTTTTTGTTTGCTACCAGGGATCGAACTCATGACCTCACACTTGCCAAGCAGGTACTCATGCTGCCGAGCTAAATCCCTCATTTGTTAACAGTAGGACAGAAAGCCTCTCTGGTCCACTCAAGAAAAAAATACTCTTCCAGCCTAGGCTTTTTTGTTAGATCTCCACACAAACCCTAGCCTATTCATGACTTTGTGTTTTCTTAGTACTCTAGGAGTCTCTGAGTAATGATCTTTTGGTCATCTCCTGCATTGGCACACAGCAGTAGGGTTAGCCTGTTCTTCATAGGCCTGTGGACTTGCATTTTCTTCTCTTCTCGATAATCCACGTCTTCCTGGGAATTTTCTTCCAGAAAAGGCCTGTTTCATTGCATTTCAAAACTTAAGGAGAGTAAAAGGCATTTCTCTGTGTATGTAATTTTCAGCAGCCCTTTCATCAGCACTGGAAGCCTCACCATGTCTTGTTACACCACAAACCTCAGTTCTTTTACAGTTGCGGAAACATCCCTCACTGGTACGAGATGTTTCACCACTAGCACTCAAAGGTGGACTATCCTCTACTAGCTCTGCATTTATAGACCTAGAGTTTCCACAAATTATAGACTCAGATAGACAAGAGCCTGCCTGCAGCCTTTCAGTTACCCACACTAGTAATAGTCTTTCTGCCTCATGTAACACTGTTGATCATGGTTTACTAATCCGAGTAACACCTTTAGCAGCACTGGCTTCTTTATACAAATCTTTTCTCTGTAAGATTGTCAAGATGGTGAGCTTTGACGTACTGTACATGTTAGCAACGTTGGTCACACAAATCCACTTTCATATTTCCCTACAATTTCCTTCTTCTTTTCAATTGTACTGGGTTACTTTATTTTCATTTCCTTTCTTAGCTTCTTTTTTAGATTTTTGGGGCCATTTTGACAGCAGTAATCATACAACTATGTAAAGTACTGGCCAAAATCACATCCACAAACACACGTAGCTGGGCTCAGACTGACACTTATGCATGCTTGCATATGATTTTCTAGAAGCATGAGTCTATGTTTCTCACCACAAAAGCAATCAGCATTCAAGTCATAACTCAATGCTTTGGTCACTAGTCAAACCTAAAATCCACTTAACCCAATTATTTGTATATGAGGCCAGTAATAACTCAAGGGCCTAATTTATAAGAATAATTGCAAAAGTGGATGTGATGTAGTGTTGAATTGTTTGCAAAACTTTTATGTAAAAGTCTCTATTTAAGAGAAGGAACATAATTAAAACAGTATTTTGATTTTTTTAATTCGATGTTAATAGGAGAACTGAATAAGTACGTGGCTACTGCAGCTACAAGTTGGTACAGGTGACAAGTGATTCTGGCAAGCTAAGTAGCATGGATAGCAATCCCATTAGCAAAAACATATTTGCAATGAATAGGGAAAATCTTGGGATATTAAAAAAAATAAAATCTTCTGATTTTAACAGGGGTTGTATTTGTTAAAAATTCAACATTTAGTAAAAGCAAGAAAAATGTTTTCTTTATATGGAGTTATGCTAAATATTTATACAATTATAAACAGGTCATTTTCTAGGATAATTTCTCAGGTAAAATCATGCAGCAAATGAGTCATTTCTATGTTGTACATGACTGACTGACTATTAGAAGTCTTGACAGATAAAGTAAAGATGGCGGACTGGTAGGTAGCAGGAGAGAGACCCTCTCTGAGACAGCTCAAATGCCAGAATAAAACACCCTGGAGAGACCCAAACAGATAGAGATGGACTCTCACAACTCAGGAAAAAAACTAAAGTGCAAAAAACTGCTCGAATATGAGGTCCTGGGACTAACATTAGAGAAGCTAAGATCAGCAAGCATGGCGCCCTTCTCGAGCCACCTGAATTCCTGCCCGACCTGAACAACCGATCCGCGCTGAAGCCACTGGCTTGAGCCACCGGAGCGCAGAGCTGAACAGCCCTCCATGCAGCTTGCTTGGACGGGCCCTGCACTCGACCTAGCCAGAGGCACCGTGAATTCCCACCACAGCTGCGCTGAAGTCAGAGGTCGGGGAGCCCTGCAGCTCTTGGGGATGGCATCAACACTCAGTGAGTGATGAGAATAAGACCCTCCCACGGGAAAGGGGACACCGACTGGACGACATGTTGGATTTGGGCACGACAGCCCTAACTCCATAAGGAAGTGGCTTCAGCTGGTTGCTCCCCTCGCTGAGAGGATTGGTAGAATCTGCTTGGACTAGGAGGCGCCCCTGGTGGGGACCCAGTGAGTCGCTACAATATTACTTCCCTGAGATCAGTGCACACTGACGCAGTGAAGGCCTGCAAAGGTTGACTGGCCCGGAAGGGAGGAGCTAGCGCACACTGCCCGTGGGTGAACTCTAATCTCTGATAACCTATTGAAGAGGGCTAAAGCTCCTAGTCTGTGCCCTCTAGAGGAGCCTTAACCAACAAGAAAAGGGTCTGGGCATTACACTGTACACTTGTATGGAAGGAACCAAAAACATGATGAAAGGGAGAAATAAGAAACAACTCCCAGCCCCCAACCCTGAGAACATTGATCCAGGAGAGGTAAATACAAAAGAGATTGAGGGCAGCAAAACTGCAACATCAAACACAGCATTAGCGGACATAAAGAGATATTTTCAGGACATCGTAAGCAGGACCAAAACTAAAATATTAATTCAAATTAAACAAGAGATAAGTAGATTAATAAAAGAAGGGCTGGGCATCTCTCAAGAAGACACAGACATAAGAATGGAGGAGCAAAAATGGAGAGAAAAATTTAATGAAGAATTCAGAAAAAACTTAGAATTTGTGAAGCAAATTCAAAGAGATTATCAGGAAACTAAAGACTTGATAGAAAGCTGGCAAAACTGCTTGAAAGAAACCAAAGATAGACTATCAAAAATTGAACACAGGCTTGCAATGTGGGGTCATGTAAGGGAAGATTTCTTAAAAATAACAAAGGAGCAGGCAGTAAAGATACAAAGACTGGAAGATGACAAGAGGATCTATAACTTAAGGATAAAGCATGTGACTGAAGAAGCAGGAATCAAACCAGAGGAATTACACAGGCTATTCACAGAAATTATTAAGGAAAATTTCCCAAGCATATAAAAAACAAATAGTATGCAGAGGTATGAAGCATACAGAACTCCAACCACCTACAACCCAAACAGAACTATACCCAGACACATAATAATCAAGATCCCAGAAATTCAATATAAGAACAGAATATTGAAAGCCATCAGAGAAAAGAAACAGATCACCTATAAAGGAAAACCCATCAAAATCACAGCAGACTTCTGGACACAGACCATCAGGTCAAGAAGAGCTTGGAATAAAGTAAGTCAAGCACTGAAGGAGAACAATCTCCAGCCCAGATTGATGTATCCTGCAAAACTCTCTCTAGAAATTAATGGAGAAACAAGATACTTCCATGACAAAGAGGAACTAGGAGAATTTGTGACCACCAGTCCAACTCTACAAAAAATAATGAAGGACATTCTAGGGAGAGAAAACAAGAATATGAGCATTTCAGGAACAGTGGCAGAGAGGCCTCACTGAATGAGGCAGACAGTGGAGTGGAAGAGAAAAATAGACTATCAATGGCAGAAAAATAGAATAGCAGAAATGAGGCAGAGAAGATTGGCTATAATCTCTAGTATAGAGGACCTCGAAATATTAACAGAGAGAAACACAGGCAGAGTAGATCAGGAGATAGGGTCACTGAGATGCTATATATAGGGAGGCAGTGGGACCCAAAACAAGCAGTGCACCCCATGGGAGTGAAAGGGGAGGAATTGTCTAAAAAAGGGAGGCAGAGGATATTGTTAATGGGGTAACAAGATTTAAAATTTACATTATTCTCACCACTCTGCTTGGATGGATTACGTGCTGTTCCAGTTTGTCTACTTACACTAGACTTGAGGACATGGT
>PVJX010027568.1:0-24734 GCA_004027295.1 Dolichotis patagonum | reverse complement strand
AAGTGAAATAAACCAAACTCACAAGGGTAAATACCATATAATCTCCCTAATATGAGATTTGATAAGAGTATATAAGACTTTATGGTAAGCATGAGGCCCCGTCTCATAGCTTCGAAGTCTTTCAAAGTTTTAAATCATCAGTTGGAATGGTGTTATCCTGTTTTGTTTGACTATATCATACGTGATGATATGAACAGCTGTTTTGAAGAAAACATTATGACAGCTATTGCTGATTTAGTATTATCCTTCTTAGAAGTCCTACCATGCTTTTTTTTTTGTTCTATTACCATTGGTTCTATCTACCACATTGTGTCTCATTGGAATTTGTATATGTGTGATAGTTCAAACAAATTTTTTTCTTTTTTATCAAAAATGAGATATTATAATACCCATTGATCATTTTCTGTTATTCGATTCAGAAAGCCCTGGAATTCTTTCACTATATGCATGGCTTTATACTATTGTGTCATGTTTGATATTGTTGTAATTGAAACTATGCTCAACTATAGCAGAGTAAGAGATATGGTGTTAGATACTGTTGATGTCCAGTTGACTTAATGTAAAGTACTGTGTTGCCTATGTTGTCCTCTTCTGATCTGCTCTGTACTGCCCCCTTTTGTTTTATTCTCTTTTAAATTAAAAAAAAAGAAAAAGAAAAAGAAGAGCAAGAGAAACCAAAAGTCCACACAAAGGATTGATTATAAAGATCAGAGCAGAATTTAACACAATTGACACTAAGAAAACAATACAAAGAATTAATGAATCAAAGAGTTGGTTCTATGAAAGAATAAATAAAATTGATAAACTCTTAACCAACCTTATAAAAAAAGTAAAGATTTGAAGTCGTGCATTGAGGAATGAAAAGGATGAAATTACTACAGATCCTGTGGAAATTCAAAAGACCATCAAAATCTGCTTTGAAAATCTTTCCTCTCATAAGATGAAAAACACAAGAGTAATATACTGATTCCTAGATACATATGAATTACCAAAGTTGAGTCAAGAAGATATTAAAATCCTAAATAACCCAATATCAGTTATTGAGATTGAAAATGAAAATAAAAACTTACCAACAAAGAAAAACCCAAGTCTTGATGGATTCATGACTGAATTGTACAAGAAGTTTAGATAATCTTAGTGCCAGTACTCCTCAAACTTCTTAATGAAATTGAAAGGGAAGCAATATTTCTTAATTCATTCCTGGAGGCAAGTATTATCCTGATACCAAAAGCAAAGAAAGACCTACCAGAAGAAAAAAACTATAGACCAATCTCCCTAAAGAATATTGGTACAAAAATGCATAATAAGATACTAGGAATCAGAATGCAGCAAAGTATATAGAAGATTATACACCATGACCAAGTAGGACTCATCTCAGGAGTGCAAGGTTGGTTCAACAGATGCAAATCAATAAGTGTAATACACTGTATTAACAGAACCAAAGACATAAATCACATGATTATCTCAATAAATGCATAAAAACCTTTTGACAAAGTTCAATACTCATTCATGGAAAAAACCTATAGGAAATCAGAATAGATGATCTTTACTTCAATCTGATAAAAGCCATTTATGACAAACCAACCACCAATATCATACTAAATGGACAATAACTGAAAGCTTTCACTCTAAAATGAACAAGCCAAGGATGTCCACTATCATCACTACTATATAAAATACTTCTGGAAATGTTAGCCAGAGCAATTAGACAAGAGAGAGAGAAAAAAAGGAATAAGGATAGGAAAGGAAGAAGTTAAATTATCATTAGTCACAGATGACATTCTACTCTACATAGAAGATCACAAAAACTCTACCAAAAGACTTCTAGATTTAATAAACAAATTATGCAGCATATCTGGATACAAAGTCAGCACTCAAAAATCAATGGCATTCCTGTATACAAACATCAAATTCACTGAGAGAGAATTAGAGAAACCACACCCTTCATGATAGCATCCACAAAAAACAACAACAAAAACATGAAATACTTTGGAATGTAACAAAGGAAGTAAAATATTTATATATTGAAAATTACAGTATTCTGAAAAAAGAGATTGAAGAGGATATCAGAAAATGGACAGCTATCCCTTCCTCATGAATAGGAAGAACTAACAGTGAAAATGGCCATAGTTTCAAAATTATTATGCAATCCCAATTAAAATACCATTATAATAACTCAGAACTAGAAAACACATTCCTAAAATTCATTTTGAACCAGAGGAGACCTAGAATATCAAGAGCAATTCTGAGCAACAAAGTCAAGGCAGGAGGTATTACAGTCCCTGACTTGAAATTATACTATAAAGCTATACTGATAAAAAAAAATCTAGCATGGAACTGGCAATAGAACAGACCTGAAGATCAATGGAACAGATTTGATGATGCAGACACAACTACAAACACACTCAGTCACTTTATCTTTGACAAAGGTACCAAATATGTTAACTGGAAGAAAGATAGTCTCTTTAATAAATACTGCTAGAAAAACTGGCTTTCCACATGCCTAAGACTAAAACTAGACCTATGTCTATCACCATGTACTAAACTAGAGTCAAAATGGATCAAAGATCTAAATATTAAAACAAAACATCAAATCCACTGGAAAAGCAAGTAGGTAGAAATCTTCAAGACGTAGGTGCACACAAAGAGTTCATGAACAAAAAGCAAACTGCATGGAAAGTATTTCAAAAAATCAACAACTGGGATCTCATCTTATTGAAAAGCTTTTGCACATCAAAAGAAATCATCAACAGAGTGAAAAAACACATCAAATGGGAAATTATTTTAACCAACTGCCCTTCAGATAAAGAGCTTATATCTAGAACATATAAAGAATTGAAAAAAATCAGACCCTCCAAATTCAAAGACCCAGTCCAAAAATGGGCAACTGAGATGAACACATGCTTCTCAGATAAAGAAATACAAATAGCAATTAAATATATGAAAAACTTTCAAAATCATTGGTCTTTTGAGAGATGCAAATTAACACTGAGATTCCCTCTCACTCCAGAAAGAATGGCTATCATAAAGAAACCATCCAATAACAAATGCTGATGAAGATAAGGGGAAAAGGTAGCCATTCTCCACTGTTGGTAGGAGTGTAGACTGATGCAACCATTGTGAAAATCAGTGTGAAGATTCCCCAAAGAAACTAAGACTAGAGGGCCCGTTGGACCTAGCTATTTCCTTTTGGGTATTTTCCCAGAACAATTAAAAATATCATACCACAGGGATATATGTGTACCCACGTTTATAGCAGCACAATTTGTAATAGTTAAACCTTTCAAATAGTGCAACTGCCCATCAATTGAGGAATGGATAAAAAAGATCTGGTATTTTTTATAATGGAATAGTACTCAGCTATGAGGAAGCATAAATCTGAGACTTTTATAGGTAAGTTGATGCAACTTGAGACCATATTCATAAGTGAAATAAATCAGACTTACATGTGTGAATATTATATTGCCTCCCTAGTGGAAGAAAAAAAGAGTAAATAAGATCCAAAATGTACAGTAGATATTGTGAAATCAGAAAAAAGTGCTCAAGAGGAAATTGGAATGGGGGAAAGTAGAAAAGAAGGAAAAGAAAAGCAAAAAAAACCCCATGTATATGAAAATAAAAGAAAGGTAATACAGTTTGCTACTGTTTTCTGTTAGTTCATTGAAAAGAAAGTTTTGTGCTTATATTGTTTGATCAATTTTTCTTGCCTACATCTTGTAATCTGAGCAATTTCTTTGAAGAAAACAGTACACAATGTATTAATCATTGTCATTCTCCTGTGATTTTGTTTTGAAATTTTGTATTGTTTTTCTTGTTTTTTCTCTTTAAAATAAAAAATTAAAAAAGGAATTCTTCTTTATCCACCTGTAGCAGATCCCTGAAATACCATCAGTAATAATAAAATAACACTGGAGAGATATTTTTGAAGTGCAGCCATCTTTGAGTGCTCACTGTATGTATCTTACATTGTAACAGTTATGTACCCATCGTCTCATTTTTCTGTTCAGAATGCTATATAGTATCACTGACCCAATGAGAAGCAGAATCAGAAATATGAAATGAATATATCACATCATACAATGATGTGCTTCCCAGATTTTTACTTCCCAGAATGTTGTCTTTCAAAAGTTTACTGCTATGTATAGCTTGGTATTATTAAAGCATTCTCCATAGTAAGATTTGCTATATTCTTCCTTTTCCTATTTTAGCAGACCAACAGGCCAAAGGCATCATGTAGCTTATCTCCCTTCAGCTGCTTTGTAACTCTGTAATATAGTCATTATTCTTGTTTTACTCGTGTTGATAAGGAGTTTCAGGATTGTAATAATTTGTCCACAGTCACATGACCTGTAAAGAATCAGTGCAATGAAAGAAGATTGTGTCACAGAGTTGGAAAGTTGGCTGCAAACCTCATTTCTTTTTCCCATATTAGTTACCTATTGTTATGTAGCAAATATTCCAAAACTAATCAGTTTAAAAGAATATGTTGATTAACTCATAGTTTTTATGTGTCAGGAATCTCAGTCTTATGGTTCTGCCTTTGCTATTTCTGTGATGCACACAAGTCCTCTGCATCTTTGTCAGTGTCCTAGGTCTTTTCCAGAGCTGTTTTCAAAGTGTCAGCCACAGCCTGCTTATCCCAAGGTGCAAATGAGGCAAGATCCACTTCCAAGCTCGCTCAGTAGTTTTTGGCAGGATTCAGCTTCCTATGAGCTGTTGGACTGGGGCTCTGGCTGCCAGCCAGAGACCATTCTCAGCTCCTTGCCACATGGGTGTCTTAATATGACACCTGTAATTGGTTCCAATAAAATGAGCAGCAAGAGAGGGTGAGCAAGACACAGAACAAGTAAGATGGAAGTCACAGTCTTTTATAATCTAATCTTACTAATGACATCTCATCACTTGTGCTGTTTTCTGTTTATTAGGGGCAAATTGCTAAGGCCAGTCCACACACGTGGGGGAGGAGATTACATAAAGATATAAATAGAGCAGTTCCTTTTTATCTGTAAAGTATGTTCTAAAGGCCCCAGTAAACGCTGGAAACCATGGATAGTGCCAAGCCCTTTCATGCTATGTACTTTTCCTATCCACATACAATTATGATAAAATTGAATTTATGTATTAGGCCCAACATAATCTCAACATTCTTGGCATCATTCTTTTCTTTTCTCAAGTTAACCACTTTCAAATTTTTACTCAAATGAAGTAACTTAGGCCTTTTCTTTGTCAGATCCAAATTTCTAACATCTTGTTGCTTTCAAGTATAATATGTAAAGGTGTTTAAACACAAACATCGCTGTGCCATGGCAGTCGATTTGATAACTGAGACATTAACTGAGTGACTTGTGAGTGTGTAGCCTATACACCAATGATACACCGGGAAAAGGGCATTCCATTCACTTGCTGAACACAACATAGTGGGTCAGCATGGAGTGGTTCCCAGCATGCAAGTGGATCAGTTATCAATATTTAAATTGAGGGATGATTTATTTCTGGGTTTTCCATTCAATACAGTACATCCCTGACTTATGAACATCTGAGTTGTGAAATTTTGCAGATATTAATGGGTCTTGCATTACAAACATTTGTAGATGTGAACAAATTGTTTATTTACAGTATTTGTATGCATTTGGCTTTTTAATGCTTTATATTGTACATTTGTGTGAAGGTGTATATAAGACTTACTTTGTTAGACTTACAAATGAACCAGATTTAAGAGCAGTCTCCCGGAACAGAACTCACTTATAAATTGGGGACTTATTGTATTTAGACTCTGGTTGACTGTGAGTAACTAAAAGAGTGGACCATTAGCAGTCATTTCAGAAGCTAGCATTATACCTGTCTAAATTAGTTGAGTTTATTTGGCCTCTTTGAGTTTGGCCTCCCTATATTTAAAAAAGAAATAATGCACATTGTGGGAACAATGCACGTAAGATAAAAATGTTGTACTGTTATGTGGGAATTTAAAAAAAAAGACTGTATTAGATTCCTGTCTCTCTAATAATTGCTTATTAAATGAGAATTGCTATCATTGTTATCATGCATAGGAGAGACAGAATCTGCACTCAGATACCTATGATTTCCATCTGTTCAGTCTCCACATCATCTCTTATACAGTGTTGCTTCTGCTCTGAGGTAATGCCTTCTGAGAAAGTCCTTCATTTTCTAAGATAATTTTCTTAAAATATTCCCAGAATGATCATCTATTCTTGCATCACGTGTAAAGGAGAAGCAAGGTGGATTTTTTGAATAACTATAAATTTAAGGAAGCCTTCATATGAGACTTTCTTTGTTCAAGTCTTTAGTTAGTCTCACAAGATATTTTAATGCCAATGGGACTCCCAGAGGGATAATATAATTGATATAATAGCTCTTCTAAACACTGCAGTCACCAGAGTAGAGTAATATATTTTCTCACTGTGAGAAAGCTCAGAGCAGTTACTGAACTCAGACTGACTTGACTCTCAAATGATTTCTTTGAAGGATCTTAATGAGGAGGCTCACTTTCGAGCCCCAGGAGCAATCCTGAAGAACATGCTGGAAGTGCTGCAGTGGTCTTTAAAATGCCTGAATATCACTGGGGGAAATAAAAATGCTAAAAAAATTAATGTGATAAGCAAGCATTGTACATTCACCATCACAGAATCACAGACTGGATTTCAGCAAAACCATATAATGCAGTGGAAAGACCATGCGCTTCAGAGGTAGCCAGACAAAGCTGCAAGTTGAGTCTAGGTTCTGCCTCTCTTTAGCTGGGTGATAACTCAAGCTAATAATTTAGCTTCTTTGAATTGCCTAGTGGAGTTAGCACCATCCACAGACTGAGGTGTAGGGAGAACAAGGCCACACCAGCAAGCAAGCCCAGTCTGGGAACCACCACCATGAGTGGGCTGCCACTGGACTGGAACAGCCAGACCCCAGTCCCTTCTAGCACATGGGATGGCAAACAAAAAGGTCTCCTTAAGTTACTTGGACTGGCCTTAAACTCACATTGCTCCTGCCTCTGCTTCCTGATGAGCCGGAACATCAGTAAGCCCAGCTTCATTGGAACTCCAAAAACATGTTAGTTGATGCCTTTTCTCACAGTCTGTTCCCCTGATGAATGGACCATAGAAAGACTCTCTGATGAAAATGTCCAGAGATGGACCAATAGAATTTTTTCTCTGGGGAAAGAAAGCAAGACTAGCCAATTGCTGTTGACAACTCTGGGCAGGACTGGGATATCATTTTGTTTCACCAATGGTGGATGGGGGAATAGTCACCTGCAGAGAAATGGATAATCTGCCTGCTTGAAGATGACAACAATGACCAATTCCTATTTATGAAACCAAAGGGTCCCACTAACTTTGGGCTTCATCTTATACTCCTATTTCTTTATAACAAAGTGATCCAATATTAAAACAACTTTAGTCAGACATTGAAGTGACTTGAAGACCATCTGTTAATGGATCATAATATTAGAGTAAAAAGGCTCTGACCCAGCTTGCTTAGATAAATAGTTCCCAGAATAGAATAAAATAATAAAATAAATAAAATAAAATAAAATGCCTAGTCATTTGCTCTGCAAAGTCAGTGATAATAACAATACCACAAGTTCAATAGGTGTCAGAAATATACTAAAAGCACTTAACAGATTTTCAGATCTCAGTTTTTTCTTGGAGTCTTCTTTTAACCCATGGGTGGTAAATATTTAACTACCAGCTCTCCAAGGGAGGTGGAGAAGCTTTGATGTACAGGTTTTGCCTAGCCCTGTGGAATATACACTCCCACAATAACAATTTCAAGCTGCCAAACTAAAGCCACCTAACAGAATTGGGAAGATTTATGAGTAATCAACTCTCATGTGGTTATCTCTGTCTTGCTCTAGCTTTAATCAGCCTCATCTCTCATGCTGAATTGAAGCCTTTTGCTAGAGCTATACCCCAGTTTTACAAAATTTTTTTTAAAAGTGCTTGCATCACTGTCTCCCCCCAGCCACTGAGTGGGACAGCACCCCCTCAAGGTAAGGCGTGGCTATCAGGGAACACCCGTGTCCCAAGGAAGAGGAAGCCCCTTTTCTTTCCTCTGGAATGATGTGACCTTAAGTCAGAGCGTGTGGCTTGGTAAGAGGATCCTTGGCGGCACTTCAGGGCTCTGTCACTGCTTTGACTGAGTGGTCTTGTAAGGGACACAGCCTTTTAACTGGATCTGGTGGACTTGCCATAAGTGGTCTCCCTTTTCACTGTGCATGGTCCCTCTTCACCCTTACAAAGTAATGACTCACTTACAAGCCATGCTCCTGAAATAAGCAAAACAAACAAATAAACAAACAATGCTGATCCCAGTGTTGGTACTTTTCTGAACAACGAAGATGGTAAATCCGTCATTAACTTGCTCTCAGTCTTTGATTTTAGGCAGCTGTATGGCTATAGATGTGAGCATGAGCAGGACGCACATGATTAGAGGGGAGAAGTCAGAGAGGATGTGTGAATTTTCTTGATAATTAGAATGTTTGCCCTGGAGTCATCTGTTGGGTTGATCACTTATGTGACTTCTAGTTTATAGGAAATGCTGTACCATATGGTCCAGACTGCAAACCACTTTCAGCAATGTTATCTCACCTTGTAAAGTCAGAAGTGTGGTGATCAAATTTAACAGACAAGGGGAGTGAGGTTTGAGGACATTAATGTTGCATATAGTTGAATCTAGGCTCCAATCCTGCTTCTTCTGGTTTTAGGTTTCTGGATTTTTGATTGAGTTATTTCTATTACTAACTCATCTTCTAGACCAGGGGTTCCCAACCTCAACACCTTGTCCCTCTTCTGGGCACCCTCTGTCATCTTTGCCCTTCTGAGAATCAAGTCTTAAGGCAGGAGGTGAACAGCCTCCTGGTGAGCAAAGCACCATCTGTATTTACAGCCACTCTCCATTGGTATCTGAGTTCTGCTTCCTGGCAGGTTAGTGGTAGCATTAGTTTCTCACCGGAGTGCAAATCATTCTGCGAACTGCACATGGGAGGGATCTAGGTGGCACGTTTCTGATGCGCATCTATTTCCAAACCACCTTCAAAGCTCCCTCTCCTCTGTCCATAGGAAAACTGTCTTCCAGGAAACCAGTTCTTGGTGTCAACAAGGTTGGGTAACTGCTCTAGATTGTCTTCCCTGACTGATGTTCCTTATATGAACCATAGAATGCGGGAAATAATTTAATGGCCATCATCTCAGTCCTCCAAGGATCTGGCTCACTCTAGATGCATTTGGAAGATGTTCATTTACTACAAACAATGAACGCCTTTGGGCAATGAGGCTTAACTGCATCACTAAATCTTAAAGTTATATAATTCACAACCTGATGCTTTACTACACACCAACAAAATAAAGCACCCTACTCAGGCTTGTACTCAAAGATGTTTTCTCCTTGATTCCTCCATGACTCCATCTCCTTACTAGCAAATAGCCAACTCTTTTTTGGCACAAATGTGATAAGCAAAGTTGTGTTCTTGGAAGATGTTTTAGATTAAACATCAAAACCCAGTGATCGGAATACTTTGTTACACTGAGCAGTCTCCATAACTCTGGGACTCCAATACATCTGTCTAATAAATTCTACTCATATTCACACACAGAAGGCAAAGTGAACATTCATAAGCAACCCAAAGTAAGGCATGCTGGTCTTCATCTATAGGGCAACTACATGGAAATTCAGAGAAAAGTCATGGTCACAGCCTAGTACAGACACTGGCATGTGAACAATTTAAGATGACTGTAGTCAAAGGAGGAACCAAAGGATCAAGCCTGGGTAAAAGGGTACATATAAGGGTCTGGTGAGTATGAATAAGGAAAGTGAATTTTAAGTTGAATAGTAAAGGAAGAATAGGGATTTTCCAAGGACAGCTAAAGGACCAAGGCAGAAGATCAATAGACTCAGTGAGGGAGTGGTGAACCCATGACCCAAGATCAATGCCGTGGCACAGCGGAACAGAGGCTAGGGTATTAATTGCAGAATAAAAATGTATGAACATACTTAAAAGCAAGGATGGATGACCTAGGTAGATTGTGATAGTTTCAATATGATTTGTACCTCTAAGTTTTATGTGCCGGGAGCTTGGTCCCGACGTGATGGCATTGAGAGGTAGTGGAACATTTAAGAGGTGGGGCTTGCTGGGAGGAAATGAGCTCAGAAGAGCAGTAGCCTTAGATGGGATTAGCACTCATCCCTCAAGAGTCATCAGATTTGTTCCTACCAGAGCAGATGACAGTAAACTGAAGGCACTATATGATACCCTGAAATATTGTTGAACACCACTCTCCCACATGTGTTTTTTTTGTCCTGACATCATCCAACCTGAAACAACAAGAGGCTCACCAGAGACTAAACTGATAGGCTACCAGGTTAGTGGTAGCATTAGATTCTCATCAGAGTGCAAATCATTCTGTGAACTGAACATGGAAGGGATCTAGGTGACAAATTTCTGGACTTTTAGCCTCTAAAACTCTGACTTACCATGTTTTCTTTATTAGGTACCTAGCCTCAGGATATTTTGTTACAGCAACACAGTGGACAAAGACATTTCTTGGTACATCCAGCAACCTGTCTGATCTCAGAAGCATTACGTCAAATAAACAAAGCAAGACATAAAATACATATTATATGAGTCCACTTATTGTAAATCTAGAAAAAGAAAAACTGGCAAGAAAAGACAATAACTTTCAGTTGCTGATTTAGGGGGAGTGAGTTGTCAGTACAGGAGAAGGAGGGAATTTCTCAGATAACTGAAATCTTGATTCTGTTAGTAGCTACGTGACTATTGATTTCTCAAAATGTTCTGGCTTGCGTATTAAGAAACAGTGACTTTTTCAGTGTATAAATACTCTTTAATACAGCTAATCAAAAAAACATTTCAATGATACCTCTATAGAGAGAGAGGAATTGGATTTGGGCACTAATAAAAGGAAACAAGTAAGTGTAATGAGAGAGGAGATTGAATAAATCCAATAAAATTCACAAGAGATATATTGTCCTTTATCTTGTTTTTATTTTAATAGAAGTGTCTATGGTGGTTCCATATTAAACATGCTGTTGTCTTCAATTTTTTTTGTTATAATTTCCATATTTGTCTCTTGATTGCTCTGGTTTTTCATTCATAAATACTAATGAACTTTTATCACCCTTTTTGTGTCTTATATACTTGCCATCATATTTTCCTTACTCTTTTCTCGCTTCTTTATTTGTCTTCTGTATTTTTGAAGAGGTGTTTTATTCTGCCTTCCACATTATAGCTTAAAATTTACAGTGTTGATTTTGCTCTTTAGTGGCTCCAAAGCAAATTTTAAATCATCTATTGCATTTTAATTTCTGTCTAGAGTTCTCTTGTTCTATTCAGCTCCCATTTACTAATTAATAGCCTGAATCTAAACCTATATCTAAGAAAGCAGTTAAAGGAATGGGCAGGAAGCATTCTTATATGTGACAAAGTTTTCTAAATTTGGAACAGCATAAATTGTTTGACTGCTATTATGGTTTTTTTTTTTTTTTTTTTTTTTTTTTGCTTCATGGCTTAGTTTTTCCTGCATTTTATTGATAGTACAAACTGCCTATGCTTCCTCTTTTTGTATGCAAACATGCTTATTTTGAAATATATGCTCTTTCTTCACCTTGCAATGTATATTATCCATTGCTATCATTATGGATTTTATGTCACAGGAAATGTTCTCAATTTCTGTTTGTTCACCCTGGAAGAAAGGTAACTAGATGAGCTTTGCTTTCGCTCACTGATTAATTTCTATTTGTGCACCTGGTTTCTGAAGTCATAGGCTGCAGGGAAAGTTGATGTAAGTGTGCATTTCCAGTGACTGATAAAGCAGCCCGAGGGGAAGGAAGAGAGCTAAAGCCATGGACCATCTTACTATTGCTTGTTCTGTCATCGCTTAAATTGTCCCAAGGATCATTCTTTTGCATCTAGTTTCCCATTTGGTTTCTTGTTCAGGTACAAAGAACGTGTGGTGGTAGCCGAGTAGTGAACATTTATGAGTAGAAAATTCTGTTCCTTTACTAACTTTTTGATAAAGTTATTGTGTCAAAACTAGGATAAGTGCTGTAAAAATACATGAAGGCAAAGCCTCCTGTGTCCCTTTCTTGCTTTTCTCAGTTTGGAAATTTCAGAGGACTGTGTGAATATCCTGTACTTATTTGGGATGACCAATCTTTCAAATTTTGGCCCCATTTAGCAAAGTTCTGGGATATAGAGATGGATATTTCCTAGGATGTAGCCTCAATTTCTAATAAGTGATCTAATAATAATTGCAACAGAGATTTAGGAAAAGAGATGATAAGTCTTTTTCTGTATTCGCCATCCTATTTGGATATTTTTAGCTAATATGTGCATTTTAATAAGTACTATATGGAAATAAAGGCAAAGGAGAATGCAGATCAATCTATCACTGAAAAACGTTTACTGGGGACCAGAGAGGACTTTAAAGTCTTTTAAATTTTTTGTCTAGATCCTACAAAGCACAGTCCAATGTAAATCCTTTAATTTTTCTGAAAAAAACCCTTCAGAAGGGGTATCTACTTTACCTATACCATGCCCCTAAAAGGTCTATGCTTTCATGCTATAGAACAAGTACAAATTAGGATGTAGCAGTATAAAGTCTAGGCAAATGTGCCCTTGGACTCGTTTGATGGAACTATCCCTGGTGGCATACTGAGAGCTGCCCCTGGTTCAGATGAAGACAGTTTGGAAAGTTGGATGGGTTTTCTGTTGACAGTGCTAACTTGGCGCTCGATACCTTCTTACACATCCAACAACTGGAAGATCGTTTTATGACTAACATTTGGGTTAAATCTATAAACATTGTTTATCTTTAAAATTATTTCTCTGGAAAAAAAAAAGCAGTAACAGGCACATTTTCTTCCCTGTTATTTTGGCCTGCTCGAAGTGGTAGGAGATTGGTAGAAGAAAGGAGAGCAAGGTAATGATGACAGAATGTTGAAGTGCTATTGTTTCTTGCATCTTCCAGTTGTGCTGTTGAGGGCAAAATGTTGACATGACACAGAAGGTCTTGCCTCAGGGAGTCCAGTGAGTGCAAATGGATGGAAGTTCACCACTAAATCCCTTTCTTTGAGGGATGTTATCATGTCACATTTCTGAAAATATAGAATGCATGCTGGATAATATTTTCACATATGCTGGTAAATGCAGCTGCCAAGAATAGCATGCTTTAGAAAAGAATCTGAAAGAGGTTGAAAGTTGTGGCTCTTTGAACAGTTTGTATGTCCCTGGTCACTTTGGCTTTTCTCAGTAATGTTATAAGATTTGCCTGTTTTTCTTACTGCTGCCTCCTACCTTCACCTTGTCTAGAATAGATAACCACGAATAGTTAAAGCCTAATTCTTAATTTTCTAACAGCAGATTATTATAGGAATAATAAAATTGCCCCATTTGAGGCGAAAACACACACACACAGCCAAACTAAACAAAATGAAATACAATTTTAAAAATGTGAAACAAAAGCATCCATAATTGACTTTTAATAAAGCCTAATTTAATCTTTATTTTGTATTCTTTATATTTCATGTTTTACATCAAGTTAATCCTTTGAATTCTGCCTTCCAAGTTGCATTGTAGAAACAGTCTATTTGACAAAAATCAAGATTTTCATGTTTTAGGTCTCCAATGTAATTAACTGAAAGGGTATTTATACTTTACCTAATTATTCTCCTACCTGAATAACTTTTTGTTTCCAGTATCATCAGTTGTAGACAAAAGTACAATGGTTGTCTGTATCTTTGGCTTTTTTTTAATTGAATCACTTCCTTAGGGAAAAAAATTAAGAATCTTGAACGTTCGTTGTTGACATATTTACACTTTTGCCAAATTATTTTCCAAAAGAAATTTTCCAAGTACCATGGATACTACTACCTACACCTTAAGTTTGAATAATAGCACATCATTACACAACCATTAAGGATTTTGTAAAAATCTAGCTACACTGAGCATGTGTGAATGTTCAGGTGGCTGGATAATGGGAAAAGGAAATAATCGCTTTGGTCATTCTGAATCCATGCAAACAGAAGAGACTTTGAGAAAACACTCAAAAACCAACTGCTCTTATTTTTACATTGTATCCAAACTGTAAAATATTGGCATACAGAAGTATCTGTTTATCCTCCTAGCTTATCTTATATCTGACTTCATTTAATTTTTCTGCTTTTGTTTTTGTTCAAACTTGATTTCTTCTCCTATTATTTTAAAATCTATTTCCTCTAAATATTGAGGCCATCTTTTGAACTAAGTGAGCATAATTCTATTAGAAAAATGGTCCTAGGAAAATATTCTGATGTATTATGCATTTGCTGACTAATTGTTGTGTAGATAAATAAGTTAATACCCTGTTTCAATGGTTCTTGAATGTTAAAAGAGCATTTTTTATTCCTAATCACTTTTGTGAGATAGATATGGGAAATATAAATCCTGGATCTCATTTAGTTGAACTTCACTGTCATGCCACTTTATAGCTTAAAATTGATTGCACTCTGATTACTTTATTTGATCCTCAACACAATCCTATGAGTTTGAAAAACTGATAGTACTTTCTTTATTTCACAGAAAGATAAACAAAGCCACTAAAGGAAAGAAGGGCTTTAAGACCTTATCATAGATCCTGCCCCGTGCAAAGTTCTTTACCTGCGTTAATTTTCAGCAATTATTGTTGCTCTGATTTTACCAAAAATAAATGAAATTTCAGACAGCAAGAAGCCAGGCCGGGAGCAAAGAGAGCAACAGGCCATTTGGATACCAAGGTTCATGCTGTCCTTCTATCACTTACCCACAGGCCACTCCAGCTACCCTGTAGCTGAACAGAGATTACTCCTACAGATGAGGAAACTGAGACTCAAACAACATTACAAGTTGCCCTCAATCCATTCAGGTCATAAACATAGCTGTCAGAACCCAGATCACAGTCTTTCCCAAAGGCCTGGGTGTTCTGCTCACTACCTAACTAAAACGTAGAACGGAGTCATCCAGAATCACATTTCAACTCATCCGGTACAGAAATAACAAACAGCCAACATCCGGAGTTCATCGAGCATCAAGAGAAGCATTGCACATGCACATGTGTACACATGTATGTTCAAATTCACACACACACACACACACACACACACACACACACACACACACAGTTCTTACAAAAACCCTACAAAGAAGATGCAATTCTTAACCTCTGCACATTTTTATGGATGAATAAAACTGAGGCACAAAGATGTCAAATAACTTGCCTGTGACCAGAAAGTTAGTAAGGGCAGAGCCAACATGTGCCCTTTGCGTGAGTCACCGTCATAGTAGGAGAATATTCTCTGAGGAGCTGCATTTCAAAGACACAGGTTCTGCATCTCCTCAGGCAGCCTGTCCTGCCTGTTGGAGAATGCATGACTTCTGCCTCCTTAGAAGAAGGTCTGTCACATAACAAACGCTAAAGAAATACACAGATTTATTGAAAGTGCTATTTTATGGGCCTATTTTTTCTTTCCTGTTGAGGCCTATCTGAGGCTGGAATGACACTGTCTTATTTCTCAAAGTCATTTCCTTTCCATCTCAGTGCCTCACTTTAGCTTTTTCCAGATATTCCCGCCTGTCATGGCTTTCAATGCTTTCAATATTCATCTAGAATGTACAACACAAGATAAATTATAGAAGGCCAATATCATTTTCTACTGAATTGCATAGAACCACCCTAAAGGGGGAAACCACATTCACTCAGTTAACAGGCCTAGGTGCCCATCTCATCCCACGGCCCTGTTTCCATTCGTGAGTCTCCGGATGGTACCAGCTAACAGAGTCATCACCATACTGGATCCACTGGCTTCATCATAAAACAGACACAGTGATAGGATGACTTCTTTTCCTTCTGTGACAACTCTCTAAATAAAGCTGGGATCATCTTTCCACTAAAAGTTTATATATTTTTATATATTTAAAGTAACTTGCCTTTTCTTATTAAATATAATATAGATTTTATATCAAAGCATTTTCATGTGAATCAAAGTTGAAAATGCACATAACAACTTACGTGGCATTGTCGTGGATAACTATATATATACTATATATAAAATATATGTATATATATATACTTTAATGAGTGTATAGTTATATATTACTGGGATATTCCCACACAAATATTTATATCAGCACTGATCCAAATAACAGAAAATTGAAAATAATGCAAATGTTATCAATAACACAGTGGACTGATGTGCCAGGGAGTATTTACACAAAGGATATTGCATAACAATAAAAACAAATCAACTACAAAGGTATACAACAGCACAAAAAATCTTAAAAACACATTGCATGAAAGCACTCAGATTCAGAATAACATAAACAATGTTTGAATCTATTTGGATAAAGTTTTAAAACAAAGAGCATATTGTTCTAAAAAAAGTTAGAAGTTGTTAAAAACAATGAAATTAAACAGAATTATTGCCACGAGTGTCCAGAGGTTGGGCCTTTTGGGAGTGGGCATCGTGATTATGAAGGGTAACTTCTGAGCTGATGGTGACTGTCTCTCCTTGTGTGTAGTAGTTATTCACTTAACAACAGTTTGAGAACTCTGTCTCTGTGGGGTTTCAATGTCTTTTTATGTACATATGTCATTTTACAATAAAAATCTATAAAAAGGAATGGTCTTTTGGATAAAAACTGAATCATCATGTGTTGACTATCCATAGCCTTTTTTGCCAACATCTGGGTGTATTTCCTGCAGTCAAGAAAAAATATCTAGCCTCTCATCTGTTCCATTCATGGCTTCCTTGAAAGCACTGTGGGGTAAGTGAGGGAGGGCATCTCTTTGGGTACCTTTCTATAATTTTCTCACGTATTTGAATGAGCCTCATTGAATATGCAACATCTGGGTGAAGCAATATATACCTCATTAAGCTTTTGGGTCTCTGATGCCTTTCAGGTTCCTAAAACCTGCCCAGCTAAAGCTCAGGTCAGGACAGGTTAGACTGAGCATGTACTTCTCCCCATGAGTCTGCTTTTTGCAAGGTGGGAGACAAACTGCCAGGCTGAGGCTTTTATCCGAGACTGTAGGCAGGGTGGGAATTCTTGTAGAACCAGCACGACCCTTACATGTGCCTCTCAACCTTGCTCTCCTCAGGGGAAGGCGAGGGCCTTGTTCCGTTGTGCTATACAAGCAGCTGCTGAACCAGGATGCGTGAGGGCTGCACACAGTACTCAGCTGTCTTCGGATGAGTGTTCCAGGCCATCAAGCTGCTCTCTGCATGATCCCGAGGCAGGCATCTGGTATGTGCTCTATATGCTCCCTCACTGACCCCCACATACATCACAAAACATTTGTTTTATTTGGATTGCAACATTGCCTAAATATTTGTCCTTATTTTTCTAAGATGCATGGAAACTGGTTCAGGCTGAATATGAAGCAAACCAGGCCTGTCTAAGTCATCCAAGCCACTCATTAACATCCTCTCATCCTGGGGCTCAGTTTGGGCCCCATTATGATTAGCACAAGCACAAAACATCAATAGCTTGTAGGTCATACATCTTTGTGAGATCCTTGTGCCAAAGCAAGGGACTTTCCCACACTCTGAGGTGATTACAAGCTTGGATGATCTTCCAGACTTTCGGATGGCACTTTTATGTTAGACAATGACTTCCTTCAATAAAGCAAGCACATTTGTGCCTGGTTGAATTAACTCAGGTCCACATATATTCACCACCCACTGTGCACGTGGCCCGGTGGTAGGCACCGAAGCTCAGGGGGAAGCTAAATTTCACAAGTGACATGAAAGCAAATACATCACAAGCAAGAGAAACGTGTTTGTGGGGCAGATATTACTGATGATTAATACCGAGAGGAGGAAGGGCAGAGAGAATGCCAAAAAGGGTTGTTATTTGCATGAAGGAAAAGGGAGATTTATTAGAGCGCTGGTGAAATAACTGAAAAAAGCAAAACTAAAACATTCCTGGGCAAAGTGAGGGATCTAACTTTGAAATTATAAGATGTGACAAAGGATACACTAAGTGCAGTGGTTTGAATACGGACTGTCCCCCCAAAACTCACATGTGCTCGGAGGCAGGGCTTTTGGGGGGTGTTTGGATCCTGAAGCTGTTTGACTGTTGGGGTGGATACATAAACTGAGTGCTGTTGGCAGGTAGCGCCCAGTGAGAAGAATGGGTCGCTAGCGGAGTGACCTGGAAGGTTATGCCTCTCTCCCCAGTTCTCCCTTCTTTCTCTGCCTCCTGGCCACCATGATATGAGCAGCTTTGCTTGGTGGCAGCACCTCCTGCCAGGCCATGTCTGTGTCTGAGCCTGCCAATAATAATGAAACTTGTGAAATTCTGAGCCAAAACAAACCTCCTCTCTTTTTAGTTGCAGGTGTCCAACAGAAAGAAAATGGTTAAGACATCAGATTAGAAGATAAAGATGATATAAGGCTAGGAGCTCAATTCCATCATGGTAACAAGGTGATTAAAAAAAAAAAACAGAACAAAGCACCAAACAATAGCAAAAGCTGTCTAAATTTCCTCAAAGTGGAAACACACACTGTAAACATCTCACTATGATTCCTTTGCATTCTGAGCACACACTATCACTCACTAAATGCCTTTTGATGAAGTAAATGGAGTAATGATTTATTGTACAACCTGAAGACACCCCTGTACCCCATACACAGAGGTAGAAAGTGTGGAATCATGTATTGCATGTAGAATGCGTGGATATGAACATGCTTACCAAGGGGGCCAGCTCTAACTGGCTCAGGAGTTGAAAACACAGTGCTAATAAGTATTTGGCTTCAGACTGGTTTTATTGAACCTGGAAGGGATGAACAACCTGTCCTGATCACCTGCATTGGCTTTCTATTCTCATTGCTTAAGAAAGATTTGGCGAGAGAAAAAGGCATATTGATGGATTGTTGCTGATGTTCTGCCATGAGATTCTACTGTGCAAGAAGAGCCCCAAGGCCCATAAGAGAGAAACTGTCAGGGAATAAATCAAAGCCAACATTCCGTTTCAAGGCATCCTACAAATGCCCATTCCTCCATCTTCCTTTGACTCTTCCCTACCCTGCACTATATTTCTGCCGAGTGCTCCAAGAGTGTTTTCCAGCCACCATGAAGGTGAATCCAGGAGCTCTGCCTGTCCAGCTGTCTCTGTGTAGGATGTGCTGTCTCTCTCTTTAGACTGACATTTGATCGGAGGTCTTGAAACTTGCCTCTCATGATTGCACGTTGGCTCTCATAAACGGCCCTGATTGGGATCAGTCCAAGCTCTGCCACTGGGAAGGTCTCTCTGGGCAGGAGCAGGCACAGCTACTCATTTTCTTAGACAACTCAGATCCTTCTTTATCCATCCTCAGTAGCACTGGGTGAGCACTCAACACTAAGTGTGTGGAATGACCACTTCCTTATCGTAACAAGGTGGACAGAAGGAACTGCTGGTAATGACATGGCTTTCCAAGATGGGAGATGAAAATGCTCTAGGATCTTGCCAGTGCCCCTTCTAGGCCTCCATCACTGTTATGGGGTGGATGTGCTGGGTCTATAAAAGGTGAACATCTGGACAAGGAGCTGCTCTTCAGAAGAAGGCCACAATCTGGCTGAAAGGAGTCAACTAGAAACGCGGCCATGTGAGATGCCAGAGAAAATTAGAAGACACAGGAAAAAGAATAAAAACACCCAAACTTATTTGGGTTCACGGAAAGGAGTTTTTGGCCCCATTTGCTTCTTTCTGTTCATACATGTACCATTATCTCCAGCACGCAATCTACCATGTCATTACAGTGCCTGGACCATGCTGTTATGCCGACTAATGGTCTGATGATAGGCAGGTTACTTCCCATCTTGGACCACAATCTCTACCTACAAAATAGGTGGCATGTGATTTATAATGGACCTTCCAGTTATGATTGCTTGTTAAATTTCAATGTGTTCTCAAAGATGTAAATTTTGAAGAAATATTTTTTAAAATGAATAGAAGAAAATGTAGTTCAGAACAACAACAACAAAACAAATCCCCAGTGGTTTCATTGAGGAAAAATATCCAGGTACAAATTCCAGCAGCATTTTTTTTTCATTTTTTTTAAATTTTATTTAAAGAGAAAAAAGCAAAACAGAATAAAGGGTAGCAACAATACAGAATTCCAAGGAAAAAAGGAAAAGAACAACAACAAAAAATCCTAAGAAATTATTACTTGGCAAATTACATACTGACTTCTTGGAAAGAGTTGTTCAAATTACAAAGTTAAAACATGTAAAGTAGACATTCAAACAGTGAGACTGTTAACAGTTCTGCTCCACGATCTGACAAAAACAGCAATATGGTCATCCATCTTACCCACTCAAATATACATGCAATTATATCAAAAGGGTGAAATTAAACACAATAAAACAGAACAAATTGGATCACAAGAAAACAATGTAACAGACATAAATTTCAAAACTAGACAATTGGAGACATTCACTCTCTATCATACTGACTCTTGTTTTCTTCCAAATAGTTGTCCATATTGTCACATACAGGGACTTCACATGAAACAACCTAGTATGGAATAGATCTGAGCAGGATGAGAAGGGCATTACAGGTCTTCAAGACCAGACATTAGGGAAGCCAAGAATGGCTGTCATAGTATCTCTCATTCTCCTCAAAAACAGCTGTCCGTACCCTCTTATGTGTTGAACTTAAATAAGACAAAGCAAGCTAAAATCACTTTGAACAAAAAGTGATAGTTTTGCTGGATTTCACATCATGACATTATGGAATCAGCACTGAGTATTGTAGTGTCTCTTTTTCTTCAAAGTAGTTGTTCATTTCAACATGTGTTATGTAGTTGGTTCTTGTAAACTGTTTATAAGCTCTACACATGCATGAGTCTCTACATGTATATCTATCATTACTGTATTAGCAGGAAAAACAAAACAAAGCAAGGTAAAACAAAACAATTCCTAGAAAAGCATGAGGCAAAAAAGTCACATAAAACCGCAATACTAGGTGATCTACAATGGTTACCATGGTGTCTCAGCAGTATATAACAACATTAATAAAAACAAAGCATTGCAGACATTATAAGACTTCAAAAGCAAGTAATAATCAAACCAGAGTGGGTATCTTAGTGAATCTTGTCATCTTGAGTGTAGTTGCCTATACTCTTAGACTTGATGCTATCAATCATAACAGATTTAAATAAAATCAGTCAATACAAAGTAGCAATCTAACAAACCAGATTCAAATCAGATCAGTCATAATAAGACAGTATAAGTTATAAAGGGATTCAGATTAAGTTGATAGGAAATTAGGGATGATTACCATAATATGTCCTCTTATTTTGGGGAAAGCTGACCATGTCCTCAAGTCTAGTGTAAGTAGACAAACTGGAACAGCACGTAATCCATCCAAGCAGAGTGGTGAGAATAATGTAAATTTTAAATCTTGTTACCCAATTAACAATATCCTCTGCCTCCCTTTTTTAGACAATTCCTCCCCTTTCACTCCCATGGGGTGCACTGCTTGTTTTGGATCCCACTGCCTCCCTATATAGAGCATCTCAATGGACCCTATCTCCTGATCTACTCTGCCTGTGTTTCTCTCTGTTAATATTTCAAGGCCATCTATACTAGAGATTACAGCCAATCTTCTCTGCCTTATTTCTGCCATTCTGTTTTTCTGTCATTGGTTGTCTATTTTTCTGTTCCACTCCACTGTCTGCCTCGTTCACTGAGGCCTCTCCGCCATTGTTCCTGAAATGCTCGTATTCTTATTCTCTCTCTCTCTAAAATGTCCTTCAGTATTTTTTGTAGGGTTGGACTGGTGGTCACAAATTATCCTAGCTCCTCTTTGTCATGGAAGCATCTTGTTTCTCCATTAATTTCTAGAGAGAGTTTTGCAGGATACATCAATCTGGGTTGGAGATTGTTCTCCTACAGGACTTGAATTATTTCACTCCAAGCTCTTATTGACTTGATGGTCTATGTGGAGAGATATGCCGTGATTTCAATGGGTTTTCCTCTATTGGTGATCTGCTTCTTTTCTCTGATGGCTTTTAATATTCTATTCTTATATTGAATTTCTGGGATCTTGATTATTATGTGTCTGGGTGTAGCTCTGTTTTGGTTGTAGGTGGCTAGAGTTCTGTATGCTTCATACCTCTGCATATCATTTCCTTTTTCTATTTTTGGGAAGTTTTCCTTAATAATTTCTGTGAATAGCCTTTGCAGTTCTTCTGTTTTGACTCCTGCTTCTTCATTCACATGCTTTATTCTTAAGTTATAGATCCACTTGTCATCCTCTAGCCTTTGTATTGTTACTGCCTGCTCCCTTGTTATTTTTAAGAGATCTTCTCTTTCATGATCACATATTGCAAGCCTGTATTCAATTTTTGATAGTCTATCTTTGGTTTCTTTCAAGCAGTTTTGCCAGCTTTCTATTGAATCTTTGGTTTCCTGATAATCTCTTTGAATCTGCTTCATAAATTCTAAGTTTTTTCTGCATTCCTGATTAAATTTTTCTCTTCATTTGTGTTCCTCCATTCTTCTGTCTGTGTCTTCTTGAGAGGTGCCCAGTCCTTCTTTTATTAATCTACTTATCTCTTATTTAATTTGAATTAATATTTCAATTTTGGTCCTGCTTACGAGGTCCTGAAGATATCTCTTTATGTCTGCTAATGCTGTGTTTGATGTTGCACTTTTGCTGCCCTCAGTCTCTTTTGTATTTGCCTCTCCTGGATCGATGTTCTCAGGGTTGGGGGCTGGGAGTGTTTTCTTATTTCTCCCTTTCGTCATGTTTTTGGTTCCTTCCATACTAGTGTACAGTGTAACGCCCAGACCCTTTTCTTGTTGGTTAAGGCTCCTCTAGAGGGCACAGGCTAGGAGCTTTTGCCCTCTTCAGTCAGCTATCAGAGATTAAAGTTCATGCACAGGCAGTGTGCACTGGCTCCACCCCTCCAGGCCAGTCAACCTTTGCAGGCCTTCAATGCATCAGTGTGTGGTGATCTCAGAGAATTAATTTGTAGCATCTACTGGGTCCCAGCCAGGGGTGTGGCCTAGTACAAATGTATTTCACCAATCCGCTCAACGAGGGGAGCAACCAACTGAAGCTACTTTCTTATGGAGTTAGGGCTCTCCTGCCCAAATCCAACATGTCGTCCAGTCGGTTTCCCCTTTTCCATAGGAGGGTCTTATTCCTATCACTCACCGAGTGTTGATGCCAGTCCCCAAAAACTGCTGGGCTCCCTGACCTCTGACTTCAGCGTGGCTGCAGTGCAAATTCATGGTGCCTCTGGGTGGGTCGTGTGCAGGACCGGTCCGGGCGAGCCGCACGCAGGGCTGTTCAGCTCTGCACTCTGGTGGCTCAAGCCAGTTTCCATGCAGATCGCTTTGTCAGGTCTCTGGCAGGGATTCAGGTGGCTCAAGGAGGGTGCTGTGCTCGCTGATCTTAGCTTGTCTTATGGTAGCCCCAGGACCTCATATTCGAGCAGTTTTTTGCACTTTAGTTTCTTTGTGGGTTGTGAGAGTCCATCTCTCTCTGTTTGGGTCTCTCCAGGGTGTTTTTTTTTCATTTAAAGAGGAAAAAAACAAACCAAAATAAAACAGAATAAAGGGTAGTGACAATACAGTATTTCAAGGAAAAAAGGAGGAGTACAACAGCAATAAAACCTAAGAAATTATTACTTGACTAATTACATACTGACTTCTTTGAAATAGTTGTTCTAATTACAAAGTTAAAACATGTAAAGTAGACATTAAATCAGTGAGACTGTTAACAGTTCTGCTCCACGATCTGACAAAAACAATATGGTCATCCATCTTACCCACTCAACTATACATGCAATTATATCAATAGGGTAAAATTAAACACAACAAAACAGAGTAATGCGGATCACAAGAAAGCAATGTAAGACATAAATTTCAAAGCTAGACAGTTGGAGATATTCACTCTCTATCATATTGACTCTTGTTTTCTTCCAAATAGTTGTCCAGATTGTCACATATAGGGACTTCACATGAAACAACCTAGTATGGAATTGATCTGAGCAGGACAAGGGGGACATTATAGGTCTTCAAGACCAGACATTAGGGAAGCCATGAATGGCTGTCATAATGTCTCTCATTCTCCTCAAAACAGCTGTCCATACCTTAATGTGTATTGAACTTAGACAAGGCAAAGCGAGCTAAGATCACTTTGAACAAAAGGTTATAGTTTTGCTGGACTTCACATCATGACATTATGGAATCCGCACTGGGTATTCTAGTGTCTCTTTTTCTTCAAGGTAGTTGTTTATTTCAACATGTGTTATATAGTTGGTTCTCATAAGCTGTTTTTAAGCTCTACACATGCGTGAGTCTCTACATGTATATCTATCATTTCTATATTAGCTGGAAAAACAAAACAAAGCAAGATAGAACAATTCCTAGAAAAGTATGAGGCAGAAAAGTCACACAAAACCGTGATACAAGGTGATCTACAATGGTTACCATGGTGTCTCAGCAGTATATAACATTAATAAAAACAAAACATTAGAGACATTATAAGACTTCCAAAAGCAAGTGATAGTCAGACCAGAGTGGGTATCTTAGTGAATCTTGTCATCATCAGTGTAGTTGCCTATGCTCTTAGACTTGGTGCTATCCATCACAACAGTTTTAAATAAGATCAGTCAATACAAAGTAGCAATCTAACAAACCAGATTCAAATAAGATCAGCCATAATAAGACAGTATAAGTTATAAAGGGCTTC
>PVJX010027567.1:0-15463 GCA_004027295.1 Dolichotis patagonum | reverse complement strand
AAAAAACTGAAAGCCTTTAGCTTAAAATCAGGCACAAGACAAGGATGTCCATTATCACCACTGCTATTCAACATAGTACTGGAAATACTAGCCAGAGCAATAAGACAGGAAAGAGAAATAAAAGGAGTAAAGATAGGAAAAGAGGAAACTAAATTATCATTATTTGCAGATGACATGATACTTTACATAGTAGACCCCCAAAACTCTATTGAAAGATGCCTAGATATAATTAACAAATTCAGCAAGGTAGCCGGATACAATGTTAATACACAAAAATCAATAGCATTTCTATACACTAACAACAAAAGTACTAAGAGAACAATAAGAAAAACTACACCCTTTACACTAGCATCCAAAAAAATGAAATACTTAGGAATTAATCTCATGAAAGAAGTAAAGGTACTATACAGGGAAAAATATAATACCCTGAAAAAGGAAATCGAAGAGGACCTCAAAAAATGGAAAGACATCCCCTGTTCATGGATAGGAAGAAGAAACATTGTAAAAATTGGCATTCTCCCAAAATTACTATACAGATTCAATGCCATCCCAATCAAAATACCACTAACATACCTCATAGATCTAGAGAAATTACTCCTAAAATTCATCTGGAACCAGAAGAGACCTAGAATAGTAAAGGCAATTCTAAGCAACAAAGGCGAGGCAGGAGGCATCCCAATCCCCGACTTAAAATTATACTGCAAAGGTACAGTGATAAACTCAGTATGGTACTGGAATAGAAACAGACTCGAGGATCAGTGGAATAGATTGGAAGATACAACGACAACCTCAAACTCACTCAAGCACCTCATCTTTGATAAAGGGGCCAAACATGCTCGCTGGAAGAATGACAGTCTCTTTAACAAATGGTGCTGGAAAAATTGTCTGTCCATATGCAGAAGACTAAAACTAGACCCATGTCTATCACCATACACTAAACTAAAATCTAAATGGATCAAAGATCTAAATATTAAAACAGAAACACTAAAACTCCTGGAAGACAAAGTAGGTAAAAACCTCAAAGATATAGGGGTAGGAAGAGAATTCATGAACAAGAACCAAAGTACACAGGAAGTACTTCCCAGAATCAATAACTGGGACATCATATTAAAGAGTTTCTGCATGTCAAAAGAGGTTTCCAGCAGAGTGAAAAGAAAACCCACAAATTGGGAAAAAATCTTCATGGACAGTGCCTCAGACAAAGGACTTTTGTCTAGAACTTATAAAGAATTAAAAAAATCAGACCCTCGAAATTCAAAGACCCAATCCAAAAATGGGCATCTGAAATGAATACACAGTTCTCAGATGAAGAAATACGAATGGCAAATAAATACATGAAAAAAGGTTCATCATCATTAGTTATGAGAGAAATGCAAATTAAAACCACACTGAGATTCCATCTCACTCCAGAAAGAATGGCCAAGTTAGAAAACACTACCAACAACAAGTGTTGGAGAGGCTGTGGGGAAAAAGGAACTCTTCTGCACTGTTGGTGGAAGTGTATACTGGTGCAGCCACTGTGGAGGTCAGTCTGGAGATTCCTCAAAAAGCTGTGTATGGAAGTGCCATTTGACCCAGCTATTCTGCCTCTAGGCATATTCCCAGAAGAACTGAAAACATCATACCACAGTGATATATGTGCACCCATGTTTATAGCAGCACAATTTGTAATAGCCAGATCTTGGAAACAAACTAAGTGCCCATCAACTGAGGAATGGATAAAAAAGTTGTGGCATTTTTATACAATGGAGTACTACTCAGCTATAAAGAATGATCACATCAAGGTATTTATATATAAATGGACACGACTTGAGACCACTCTCTTAAGTGAAATAAACCAAACTCACAAGGGTAAATACCATATAGACTCCCTAATATGAGATTTGATAAGAGTGTATAAGATTTTATGGTAAGCATGAGGCCCCATCTCATAGCTTTGAAGTCTTTCAAAGTTTTAAATCATCAGTTGGAATGGTGTTATCTTGTTTTGTTTGACTATATCATACGTGATGATATGAAAAGCTGTTTAGAAGAAAACATTATGACAGCTATTGCTGATTTAATATTATCCTTCCTAGAAGTCCTACCATGCTTTTTTTTTGTTCTATTACCATTGGTTCTATCTACCACATTGTGTTTTATTGGAATTTGAATATGTGTGATAGTTCAAAGAAATTTTTTTCTTTTTTATGAAAAATGAGATATTATAATACCCATTGATCATTTTCTGTTATTCGGTTCAGAAAGCCCTGTAATTCTTTCACTATATGCATGGCTTTATACTATTGTGTTATGTTTGACATTATTATAAAGAGAAGAGATTTTCAGGTTCTCATTACTGATATCATGTGATTTTTAAAAAGAAAAGGGAAATGACTGGTGATTTAGCTCAGTGGCTTAAGTGCAACCTGGTAAGCATGAGGTTGTGAGTTAAAACTCTAATACCAAAAAAAAGGAGAAGAAGAAGAAAAAGGAGAAATATTCAGAACAGCTCTGCTCTCAAATTTGGTATAAGAGATTAGGTGAACCAATTCTTTGACACAGTCTACCAAGACTCACTCAAAAGGACATGGCCTATTAAACAAGTTGGATCTACAAAAAAAAGATAGACTCAGCCCTGAACAGCATACATCACAATGCTGCATGCTCATGCACACCCCACAGACTCCCAGATCAATCCTATGGGCCTGCCCAAGGCCCCAGACCACCTACACCACTGTGCCATGCACTTCCCAGACACCCTGTGGATGCCTGGACTGAGGACACAGGCTCGGCCCTCAGGGATCCCCCTTACCTCCTAGACCTAATACTGCTGTTGATCTTCGGCTCCCACCCTTTCTTCCAGAACCTTGCACTACTGTGGGTTAACTGTCGATGTGAGATTCAGTAACTGCCTCACCCAAACAGAGGATCTCAGCAGGCTCCAATCAGTGTGGTAAGTATGACCCTAAAATAAAGGTGTACAGTGTGTAAATAGGGCCAGTAGTAAAGCTCCCTAAAACTAACTGTCAGACCTTGGTGAGTCTGGCAAGAGTGTGGGTGACCCTTTCCTACACACAGAAAACATCAGGCAGGGTCAGGAGCGTGACATTAAGGCTTCCCCCAACTTGGAGAAAATTAAAAGGGCTTATGAGACACACAGGCACACAGTAGGGACACAGTAGGGCCTCAGCTGACACAAACACTATAGACAGGGAGATTTGGTAACCTGGAATAACCTGAAGATAAAGTAACAGCAGGAAATAAGAGTGGACCTACATCAATATTCCTAGGCTTGTCAGTCCAGGAAGAATATAGGCCTCAACCAACAGGCCCTGCAGGAGGAAGTCAGGTAACTGGCCGTCCTTTTCATTGTGGTACTCAGCAGTCAGACAAAAATTAACCACACAGTAGGACCCTAAGATCCACATTACCAATACTTGAGACTATTGGAATTGAAAGATCAAATAATTGCCCAAGGGTGAAAATGAGAGAATGAAAAGCAAAATGAAATCTCAAACATCTAGCCCATCAGGAGCAAGTATAGGTAACACTGAAATAGAAGACTTTAAAAGTTATACCCCAGAAGACAAGGATGTCCATGGTCACCACTCCTACTCAACATATTACTGGAAATACTAGCCAGAGCAATTAGACAAGAAAGAAAAATAAAAGGAGTAAAGATAGGAAAGGAGGAAATTAAATTATCATTATTTGCAGATGACATGATACTTTATATAGAAGACACCCAAAACTCCATTGAAAGACTCCTACATGTAATATATAAATTCAGTAATGTAGCTGGATACAAAGGCAATACTCAAAAATCAATAGCATTCTTATACACTATCAATTATATCACTGACACAGAAATAAGAGAAGCCACACCCTTCATAATAGCATCCCAAAAACTGAACTACTCAGGAATTAATCTAATGAAAGAAGTAAAAGATCTATTCAGGGAAAATTATAATACCCTGAAGAAAGAAATCAAAGAGGACCTCAGAAAATGGAAAGACATCCCTTGTTCATGGATAGGAAGAATAAATATTGTGACAATGGACATTCTCCCAAAATCATTATACAGATTCAATGCAGTCCCCACCAAAATACCACTAGCATAACTCATAGATCTATAGAAATCACTCCTAAAATTCATTTGGAACCAGAAGAGACCTAGAATAGCAAAGGCAATTCTAAGCAGCAAAGGCAAGGCAGGAGGCATCACAATCCCTGACTTGAAATTATACTACAAAACTACAGTAATAAAATCAACATGGTACTGGAATAAAAACAGACCTGAAGATCAATGGAATAGATTAGAAGATACAGCTACAGCTACAATTACAAACACCCTCAACCACCTTATCTTTGACAAAGAGGCCAAACACACTCGCTGGAAGAAAGATAGTCTCTTTAAAAATGGTGCTGGAAAAATTGGCTCTCCATATGCTGAAAACCAAAACCAGACCCATGCCTATCACCATGTACTAAAGTCTAAATGGATCAAATATCTAAATAGTAAAACAGAATCACTAAATCTGTTGGGAGACAAAGTAGGTGAAAACGTTGAAGACATAGGAGTAGGTACAGAATTCATGAAGAAGAGTGAAATGGCACAGGAAATACTTCCCAGAATCAATAACTGTGATCATGTCTTATTAAAGAGTTTCTGCATGTGAAAAGAAATCACCAGCAGAGTGAAAATAAAACCCATAAATTAGGTAAAAATCTTAGCCAATTGTCCCTCAGACAAAGAACTTCTGTCTAGAACATACAAAGAATTTTTAAAAATCAGACCCCCAAAATTCAAAGACTGAATTCAAAAATGGGCATCCAAGATGAATACACAGTATGAATATGAATGGCAAATAAATACCTGAAAAAGTGTGCAGCATCATTGGTCATTGTGGAAATGCAAATTAAAACCACACTGAGATTCCATCTCACTCCAGAAAGAATAGCCAAGATAAAGAAAACTACCAATAGCAAATGCTGGAGAGGCTGTGGGTAAAAGGAACTTTTCTCCGCTGTTGGTGGGAGTGTAGACTGGTGCAACCAATGTGGAGGTCAGTCTGGAGATTTCTCAAAAAGCTGGAATTGGAAGTGCCATTTGATTCAGCTATTGCACTTCTAGGCATATTCCTAGAAGATCTGAAAACATCATACCACAGTGATATATGTGCACTCATGTTTATAGCAGCACAATTTGTAATAGCCAGATCTTGAAAACAACCTAAGTGCCCATAAACTGAAGAATGCATAAAAAAAAGCTTAGGTATTTTTATATAATGGAATACTACTCAGCTATAAAGAATGAACACATTGAGATATTTATAAATAAATGGATGCAATTTGAGACCATACACATAATCAAAATAAATTAACTAACATGTATAAATATCACATAGTCTCCCTAGTGTAAGAAATGGTCAGAATGCATAAAATTTTATGGTAATCATGGATCCCTATTATATTTCTTTGAAGCCTTATAATGTTTTCATTTATTGGTTGGGATGGTTTTATTCTGCTTTGTTTGATTTTCTTATGTGTGATGGTATGAACAGCCACTTTGAAGAAAACAAGACATTATGGTAGCCATTTCTGATTTAATATCATCTTGCTTTGCAGTACTCCCATGCTTTTGTTCTTCTGTTTCCATTGGTTCTACCATGTTGTGTCTTATTGGATTTTAATATGTGTGATAGTATAAACAAATTTTTTATGGAAAGCGAGATATTATAGAAGCCATTGTTAATTTTCTGTTACTTGGTTTTGAATGTCCTGTAATACTTTCATTCTCTTTAATGGTTTTATACTCTTTTGTTATGTTTGATACTATTGTGTGTGAAGCTATGCTCAACTACTTCAAAGAAAGAGACATTATGGTAGCTACTGTTAATATCAAGTTGTATTGTTATGAAGTGCTGTGTTGATTGCACTGTTTTGTTCTGATTTTTTTGTTCTGTCCTCTTTTGTTTTATTCTCTTTAAAATAAAAGAAAGTTATACCCCAGAAATCTCCAAAATAATAGCAAACTAAATAAAGAAACACATCCATGATGCTATAGAGGATATCAAATTAGAAATACTTTCTCATGTAAAGACAGAAATAACACCCTTAGTAAAGGAGCTGATCAGCATAACCAGAGAAGATATAGATAAAAAAATACAGGAACATGGGAAATTGATTGAAACTTTGAATGAACAATATAGAAAACAAGCAGAATCTATGAAACAAATTCAAGGAGATATCCAAGAAAGAAAACCTTCTATTGAAAACACCCAAGAAAACAAAACCATTTAAATGAAGATGAGGATAGAATTTCAGACGTTGAGGACAGGATCACAGTCAGCAATCATGGAATAGTAAGAGTTTCAAAAACAACAAAGCAAGATGAAATGACAATACACCAGCTTCAGCATGATGCCAAGAGAAATAATATCAGATTAATAGACATCAATGAAGATGCAGGAGTCAACACAAATGACATAGGTAAACTATTCACAGAAGTGATAGCAGAAAATTTCCTGAACATGGGGAGGAAAACCTAATATACAGATAAGTGAGGCATATAAAACAACAAACAGTCACAACCAACATAAATCTACACCCAGACATATAATAATTAGGATCCCAGACATACAACATACTAAAAGCTGTTAGAGAAAAGGCACAACTAACCTATCAAGTAAAGCCCATTAGAATCATGGCAGATGTTTCAGTAAAAATCTTCAAGTTAAGATGAGGTTGGAGTGAAGTATTTCCTTTTTTTTCTTTTTTTTTATTGGTACTGGCGATCAAACTCATGACTATGCACTTGCAAGGCAGGCGCTTATGCCACTGAGCTAAATCCCCAGCCCGGAGTCAAATATTTCAAGCCCTGAAAGAAAACAACTTTAAACCCAGGCTGATGTACCCACGAAAACTGCCTTTCAAATTTAATGGAGAAATAAGATACTTTCATGACAAAGGACAACTGAAGAAATTCTTCTCCATCAAACCAACACTACAAAGAGTATTGAAAGACATACTAGATAGATACACAAAGGACCATAATCTCCAGAACAACAGCACAAAGACACCACTAGGCAGGTCAAGCAATTAAACAAGGAGGAAAAGCAAAAAACAAACAGCAGAAACATAACATGGCAAAGTTGAGCCAGTACATATCAGTTATATCCATAAATGTAAATGGCCTCAATTCACCTACCAAAAGAAATAGGTTGACAGAATGGATCAAGAAACAGGATCCCGCTATATGCTATATACAAGAAACACATCTGACTCAAAAGGAAACTCATAGATTAAAAGTCAAAGGGTGGAAAACAATATTCCATGCAACAGGAACCCAGAAAAAAGCAGAAGTAGATATTCTGTTTGCAGATAATGTGAACTTCAAACCTAAAATGATTAAAAGAGATAAAGAAGGTCACTACATACTTGTTAGTGGAAAACTTCAAGAAGAACTAACAATTATAAATACATATGCACCAAATACAGGAGCACCCAACTATACAAGACAAATACTAATGCACATGAAAAATCAAATGCACCAGATCACAATTGCAATAGGGGAACTTAACACCCAACTATCACAATGATATAGATCAGTTAGACAAATAGTCAACAAATAAATAACAAAACTGAATCATACCTGTGAGCAAATGGACTTAGTAGATATTTACAAAATGTTCCATTCAACCACATCAGAATATACATTCTTCTTAGTTGCCCATGGGACATTCTCCAAAATAGACCATATATTAAACCAGAAAACATTCTTAAATAAATACAAAGTGATTGAAATTATCCCATGTATAATATCTGACCACAGTGCAATGAAATTGGAAATCAATGACAAAATAAATTGCAAAAAAGTCATAAATACATGGAAATGAAATAACAGTCTTCTGAATAACCAGTGGGTTACAGGTAAAATTAAAGAAGAAATAAAGCAATACCCCCAATTCAATCAAAATGTCAAAATAACACACTGTAACCTATGGGAAGCAATGAAAGCAGCCCTAAGAGGAAAATACATAGAAATAAATTGTCACATTTAGAAAATGGAGTGAGTACAAATATATAATATAATGCTACATCTCAAGTTTCTAGAAAAGGAAGAGCAAGTCAAACCCAAGGTCATAGAAGAGAGGAAATTGTAAAGATGAGAGCAGAAATTAATGCAGTTGAAACTAAAAAAAACTACGAAGAATTAATGAATTGAAGAGCTGATTTTTTGAGAAAATAAACAAATTGATAAACCTCTAGCCCACCTTATCAAGAAAAAGAAAGAAAAACACAAATTCATGCAATAAAGACTGAAAAGAGAGAAATCACTATAGATCCCATGAAAATTCAGAAGATCATGAATACTTACTTTGAAAATCTCTACTCACATAGGCAAACACAGAGGAAATGGACAGATTTCTAGAAGCATGAACTACCAAAGCTCAACCAAGGAGATGTAACAATTTTCAATAACTCAATATCAGCTATTGAAATTGTAAAAGTGTTTAAAAACTTACCAACAAAGAAAAGCCCAGGTCCTGGTGGATTCATGGCTGACTTCTACAAGAAATTGAGACAAGAGTTGACTCCAATACTTCTTAAGCTCTTCAATGAAATTGAAAGGGAAGCCTTCCTAACTCATTTCTAGAGGCAAGTATCACTCTGATACCAAAACAAGAAAAAGACTCAACCAAAAAGGAGAACTATAAGCCAATCTCACTAATGAACACTGATGCAAAGATTCTCAATAAAATACTGGCAAAATTGGGTCATGGATTTAGCTGACTGGCCTAAGCACCTGCCTGGCAAGCACAAGGTCGAGAGTTTGATCCCCAGTACCAAAATACATACATAAATAAATAAATAAATACTGGCAAACAGAAGATGCCAAATCCTCAGTAAGATTATACAACATGACCAAGTGGGATTTATTCCAGGAATTCAGGGATGGTTTAACATACATGAATCAATAAAGGTAATACACCACATCAACAGAGCCAAAAATAAAAATTACATGATCATCTCAATAGATGCAAACAAAGCTTGATAAAGTCCAACACATGTTCATGATAAAAGTCCTAGACAGACTCAGAATACATGGTATCTACCTCAATCTCATAAAGGCCATTTGTGACAAACAAACAGCCAACATTATACTAAGTGGACAAAAACTGAAAGCCTTCACTTTTAAATCAGGAACAAGACAAAGATGTCCACTATCACTATTCCTATTCAATATAGTTCTGGAAATATTAACCAGAGAAATCAGACAAGAGGGATACATAAAAGTAATAAATATAGGAAAGGAAGATGTTAAATTATCATTATTTGCCGATGACAGGATACTTTATATAGAAGACCCCAAAAACTCCATTAAAAGACTACTAGAGGTGATAAACAAACTAAGCAGCATAGCTGGATACAAAGTCAATGCTCAAAAATAAATAACATTCCTGAACACAAACAAAAACTCACCGAGAGAAATTATAGAAACATAGCCTTTCACAATAGCACCTACAAAATGAAATATCTAGGAATCAAGAATGTAAAAGACCTATATGCTGAAAATTATACTATTCTAAAGAAGGAGATTGAAGAAGATATTAAAAAATGGAAGGATATTCCTTGCTCTTGGTTAGGAAGAGCCAACATTGTGAAAATAGTCATACTCCAAAAACTGTTATACAGATTCAATGTGATTCCAATAAAAATACCATTAACATACCTTACTGATCTAGACAAAATATCCCTAAAATTCATCTGGAAACAGAGAAACCTAGAATAGCAAAGATGATTCTGAACAACAAATGTAAGACAGGAGGCATTTCAATTCCTAATTCAAAACTATACTACAAATCCACAGTAATAAAATCAGCATGGTATTGGCAAAGAAATAGACCTGAAGATCAATGTAATAGATTAGAAGATGCAAACACTACCTCAAAGACACTCATCCACCTGATATTTGACAAAGGGGCTAAACATGTTCACTGGAAGTAGGACAGCCTCTTTAATAAATGGTGTTGGAAAAAATTGGCTCCCCACATGCTGAAGACTGAAATTAGACCCAAGCCTGTCACCATACACTAAACTAAAGTCAAAATGGATCAAAGATCTAAATGTTAAAACATAAACACTAAATCTATTGGAAGACAAGGTAGGTAGGAAACTTGCAGACATCAGGGTAGGCAGAAAATTCATGAACAAAACACAAACTGCATGGGAAATACTTCAAAAATCAACAACTGGGATCTCATATTATTAAAAAGTTTTTGAACTTCAAAAGAAATCACCAATAGACTGAAAAGAATCCCACAGAATGGGAAAGGATTATAGCTTACAATTCTTCAGACAAAGGATTATATCCAGAATATATAAAAAACTGAAAAACATCAAGACCCCCAAATTCAAAGACCCTTTCCAAAAATGGGCATCTGAGATGAGCACACATTTCACAGATGAAGATATACAAACATCAAATAAATACGTAAGGAAATGTTCACCATCACTGATCATTCAAGAAATGCAAATTAAAACAGCATTGAGAATTCATCTCACTCCAGAATGAATGGCTGCCATCAAGAAATCAACTGATTATAAATGTTAGTGAAGTTGTGGGAAAAAGAAACACTGCTCCACTGTTGGTGGGAGTGTAGACTGGTGCAACCACTGTGGAAATCAGTATGGAGAATTCTCAGAAGACTAGGACTGGAAGCTCCATTCAACCCAGCTATTCCCCTCCTGGGTATTTTCCCAGAAACATTGAAAAAGTCATGTTACAGTGATATATGTGAACCCATGTTTACAGCAGCACAATTTGTCAAAGCTAAATCTTGGAAACAACCAAAATGCCCATCAATTGCAGAGTGGATAAAAAAGAGGTGGTATTTTTATACAATAGAATATTACTTCAGCTATAAAAAGGGTGATCTTGAGGCCTTAATAGGTAAATGGAGGACACTTGAGACTATCCTCATAATTGAAATAAATAAGACCCACATTTGTAAATATCACATTGTCTCTCTAGTGTAAAAAAATAATAAAAAACTGAAAGACAAATAAGAGCCAAAATGTGAAATAGAAATTGTGAAAGTGAAAGGGAGGGAAAGTGTTCTAAAGGATAAAACTATATGTATGTTTTTACGTGTGTAAGACAGATGACCACATTACTGTTTTCATTAGATCATTGAACAGAATGGTTTGCCCTGTGAATGTTTGAGCACCTTCCCATCTTTGTTCTTTTGATTTTGTAACTTGAACAACAATTCTAAGAGGATAATATTTAACTCATCAACTAGTAATTTCTTAGGTTAATATTTTTCTTCAAAACTATGTATTACCTCTACTCATTTTTTTGTTTTGTCTTGATTTTTTTTCTTTCTTTTTTTTCTTTAAATTAAAAAAACAATGAAAGCAATACAGGGATTCAAAACAAGATAATAGGAAATCAACAATCCCTGCCATAGTATAGCTTGTTATTTTCAGAATAGCTGCCCATAACACCAGATATAATAAAATCAAACAAAACCAAACACAATAGAACAATGAAAATGATAAAGGGCTTCAAAGCCAGGTAATAGGAAATTAACAATGGCCACTTCCTTCCCTTTTTGCATATGTCCACCCCTCTCACTTTCACAATATCTATTGTATATTTTGGATTCCACTAATTCCTTTAGTTTTTTTATACTCGGGAGACAACATGATGTTCACCCATGTGACTCTGAACCATTTCATCCATTAGCATTATCTCAAGTTGCATCCATTTACATACAGGAGCCTTGAGGTTATCCTTCTTTACAGCTGAGTAGCTTTCCATTGTATAAAAATCTTGTATCTTCCTTACCCATTCTGCTGTTGATGGTCAAGCTACCCTTGCTTTCTTCTGGTTCCCTGTTAATGGAGCATTGTTTTCTCTTCTTTGACTTTTAGTCTATAAATTTCCTTTTGAGTTAAATGTTTCTCATATACCCATATTGATGGATCTTGTTTCTTTATTCACTCTGCCTGTGTTTCTTTTTATTGGTGAAGTGAGGCCATCAACATGAATGGTTATGGCCAACATGTACTGGGTCATCTCTGCTTTTCTATTTTCCTACCATTGGCTCCTCACTTTTCCCTTCCACTCAAATTCTTGCCCCACTGGGTAATCCCCTCTGCTGCTGTTCCTGGAGCTGTGGTCATTTTTGTCTGTCTCTGGAACATCCATTAGTATTCTTTGTAGGGTTGATTTGGTGGTCATGAATTACTTCAGTTGTTCTTTGTCATGGAAGTATCTTGTTTCTCCATTAATTTTTATTTTATTTTATGTTTTATATTATTTAATTAAAGAAAGAAAAAGAAAAAAAAAGATAGAAATGATAAAGAATTTCAAAAATAGTAGGAAATTAACACTAATTAATATAGTGCATATTGTTATTTTAGAAATAGTTGTTCTGGTTACAATATTTAGGTATGAAAAAAATTATCAAAGGATCAAAGAATCAAACAATGAAAGCACAAACTATTCTTTTAGATGAATATATATATATATATATATATATATATATATATATATATATATAAAATCTTTTCCCTTCTTCATTCTCTCCTTTCTCCTATCTGCATTAATTTTGAAAGATAGTTTTGCAGGGTACATAAATCTGGTCTGGAAGTTGTTTTCTTTCAGAACTTGAAATACTTCACTCCAAGCTCTTTTTGACTTGATGGTGTGCATTAAGAAGTCTTTTGTGATTGTGATAGGTTTTCCTTTATAGGTGATCTGTTTATTTTCCCCAAGAGCTTTTAATAGTCTGTCTCTGTGCTGAATTTCTGGGATCTTGATTATTATATGTCTGGATGTAGATTTACTTCAGTTATGGCTAGTTGGAGTTCTATATGCTTCGCTTATGTGTATGTTAGGTCCTTTTCTCATGCTTGGGAAGTTTCATGCTATTATGTCTATAAATAGACTTTTTATGTCATTTGTGTTGGCCCCTGCTTTTTTGCTGATGCCTACCAGTCTTAAATTATTTTTCTTTGTATCACCTTGCAGCTGTTAATTTGTTATTTCCTCATTTCTTGTTATTTTTAAGAGGTCATTCCTTTCACAATTGCTAGCACAATCCTGTCTTCAAGGTCTGAAAGCCTATCTTTAGTTTGTTTCAGGCAGTTTTGCTAGCTTTCAATGGAGATTTTAATTTCTTGGCTGTCTCTTTGAATCTGTTTCATGCATTCAAGTTCTTCCCTATATCTCTCAATCAAGATTTCTATCATTTTCCTATGCTTCTCTTTTTTAATCTATCTTCTTTAGCTATGCTCAGCAACCCTTTTATTATCTTTGTCATTTCTTCTTTTACCTGAGATTATTTCTGATCTGATTTCTTTTGCAGCCTCATGAAGTAGTTTCTTTACTTTAGTTGCCATCATCCCTTAAATTTCAGGTGTGCAACTTCCAATTTCATTTCTGTCCATGTCTCCTGGACCTGTTCTTTGTGAACTGGAGGCCAGAGATTGTGTTTTGCTCTTCATCTTGACATTTTCCTAGTTTTCTCCAGATGAGCTCGTTGTGGGGTCCCAGGCAGTTCCCACACTGCCTACCCATCTGCAGTGTAAGGGAATGGGTCAAGCACCTGGGTCAGGAACCTAACCTAGGTTCCTGGGGAGCTGGTGGGGTGAAGGGCAGGCTTCTGCAGACATGTGTAGCTTCTCAGAGGTGTGGCTGGCTGGTTCTCCTGGCCCGTGCTGGCTATCTGAGAGAGGGCCCTCGTGGCAGCCAGTGTGATGTGAGGGTGGGGTTGGCTGCTTCTACAAGACTTCTACAATCCCTGATCAGTTTCTGTATTCACCTGCTGGCTCATATTGTTACTGTTGCTTCAAATATTTCTGCACCCCCAGCCCTGCCTGTCCATCATGCACACTCTACCTCGGGTTATCCTAAGTCTCTGGTTTTCCTGCTGGTCTCCAGTCCCTGAATCCCACCAGTGGAGGAAGTGGGTGCCTGACTTGGATCCCTTTCTCACAAGTCACAGCTGCTCTGGTCAATGGTGGGAGCAGGTGCCCATCTCCATCACCTTCCTGCTGGTCAAAGCAGCTCCCAATCAATGTTGGGGAGAGGAGCCACTCTCAGACCCCTTTCTGTCAGTCCCAGTAGCTCCTGATCAATATGTTTGCCTAATTTTAATTGTATAACTCTATATCATTTTCCATATAACATAGTCATAACATATATTCCTTTGTTTTACTGAAGTTGTTTGAGCTAAAAATGTTAATGCACGTAAATTCATTCTAGGATGAAACCCAATGTGTTAATGGTATATCAGACTTCATATAACTTGGACTTGGTCAGCTAAACACATATTTTTTTCATTTTATCATGATATACATACTCTGGTTTTCCTCTTCATGTCATATTCTTGTTAGTTTGGTACAGCATTTATACAGAACACTGAAAACATTTGGAAGAGTTTCATAGTGTTTCTAATCTGTACAGGGTCTTTATGTGAAATTGATGTCATTTATTTCTCAGTTGTGGGGGAAATTCACCAATTCAATCCCTACAACAGTGGGACTCATATCCCACTGTTATCATTTTTTTAATAATTCTATGCAAATTTCCTCAGTTTTATTTTTAACATTAGGTTTATTCATGGTTTTATATTTCATATTTGAAATATTTCACGTTTCATATTTTTCAAATATGAAATATAAAGTGGTATATAATCACTTGTTTCTGTTTCCAGATTGAACAAGGACATTTCTCATATTAATACGTAATATTGGTTTTTTCTATTCATGATGAATGAATCATTTAATCTTAATGAAATTCCCTTGTTTACCTCATTACATCTTTTTTCTAAGAGTCTACTTTGTTTGGTATTAATGTGCCCATTCCAGTTTTTTAATGTTTAATTTTTCATTGTATATTCTATACTATTGCTTTTATCTTTACCATGAATTTCAACTTATATCACCCTTCACATGAATAGCATATATTTAGTCACTATTTTAAAATCTGAAAATCTCTGCATTTCAATTTGAATTATTATTTTTTAAAATTTTATTTTAAAAAAAGAAAACAAAACAAACAAAATAGAAAAAAATGGTAGCAACAATACAAAATTCCAAAGGAAAAAAAGAAAAGAATAAAAAATACTAAGAAATCATTACTTGATGACTTACATACTGTCAGCTTGGAAATAGTGGTTCAAGTTACAAAGTTAAAGCATACAAAGTACACATTCAAGCAATGAGACTGTTAATGGTTCGGCTCTATGACATAACAAAAACAGAAATATGGTCATTCATCTTACACACTTAAGCATACATGCAATTATATTCTTTAGAGCACCCTCTCTTCCTCTCTTTTTTACAGTGCCAATTACACATTTTGGGTTTTATTACTCCTACAGTTCTTATTACTTTTTACACTAGAGACACAATGCAATATTTATAAATATGATTCTTATTTATTTCACTAATGAGGATATTT
>PVJX010027566.1:0-24735 GCA_004027295.1 Dolichotis patagonum | reverse complement strand
TCATCCATCTTACCCACTCAAATATACATGCAATTATATCAATAGGGTAAAATTAAACACAACAAAACAGAGCAAAGCGGATCACAAGAAAGCAATGTAAGACATAAATTTCAAAGCTAGACAATTGGAGATATTCACTCTCTATCATATTGACTCTTGTTTTCTTCCAAATAGTTGTCCATATTGTCACATACAGGGATTTCACATGAAACAACCTAGTATGGAATTGATCTGAGCAGGAGGAGGAGGGTATTTCAGGTCTTCAAGACCAGCATGTCTGGTTTCTTTAATCCATTTTTCTCTCAAATAATTTTTTTTTCTTAGTAGCTCTAAGAAAGAAAAAGTCACCATTGAGAGGCATGTTGCCTTGAGTTAAAAGAAAACATTCAATTACTAAGAAATATGTGGTAAAAAGATGAAATCTTTGGATAAGTACTGTACTGTTTGTACAAAAAAACTAGATAGGCTGCTCTCCAGAAAGTGAAGGGACCGCCTATGTAACATAGAGAAACAAGTTAATGACTTTCATAATAACAGAAATCAGCTTTGCTAATGATTCAGATACCATGAGGGCAGCCAGGTGGGCGCAGGCCTGGAATCCCAGCACTCCTGAAGGCTGAGGCAAGAGGATCACAGGTTTGAGCCCAGCCTGTTAGAGACCTCTCCTCCCTGCTCAAAAAAGGGGAGGTAGTGGGTGGGGCTGGAGATGTAGCTGGGAGCGGTCATTTCCATAGATTTGTGGCTAGATGTCCTAGACAAGAGTCTGTCCAGGACTACTTCCGGGTTCTTCTGCAAGCAGATCTGAAGGATGCCCATCTTCTCCTGGGTCTTCTTCTCCACTTCATTGGTACAGCTGCCCTGGGGTCTGGAACCACAGCCTTCTTGCCCTTGAATGCTTCTTCCCTCTGCAGGAGCCATGCTGTTCAATCTCAGTCCGAGCTTCATTGCTGGACTTTAGCCTCTGGTTCTTCAGTCTGGAGGCCTCAGATATCTGCTGAGTGGTCTGTGTCTCACCCTGCAGGCTGGCCTCAAATTTGGCCATCCTTTTGCCTCAGTCTCCCAAGTGCTGGGACTGCTTATAATTAAGGCATATTAATGCTTATAATTAAGGCTTGGTTATTTCTTTATTATTTATTGTAGTGCTGTGAGTGGTACTCACGGCTTCACGCATGCTAGGGAAGTGCTGCTTCACCCATGCTAGGGAAGTGCTGCCTCCCTCAGCGATATCCCCAGATCCTCCCTCTTTTTTGCTTTTTGTGACTGAGTCTCACTAAACTGCCCAGGCTGGCTCTGAACTTTAGATTCTCCTCCAGAATAGCTGGGATAACAATCGTGTGCCACCAGGTCCTGCTCACTTCCCCTCTGTTGATGCCAATAAATAGCCAGGTTTCATGAGAGCAAGAGAGGCAATTTATTGTTCAGAGGCTGGGCCCCCACGTTTTGGGGGAGCCCCTCCACTACTTCCTCCTCCCATTGTCCCTGTGGAGCCCTCAAGTGGCAGGTTGCTGAGCTGGTCATGAAGGGAGCACATCTTCAGGTGAAGATAGTCCAGAGTGGCCACCTTCTCCCTGCAGTGACAGCACATGGGAGTCAGGGCTAGGGGCCTTGGCACCTGGAGTGGGGGTAGGGGTGGGGGTGGGGGTGGGGGTGGGAATGGAAGGAGAGGCCAGGGCCTGACCCCAAGACCTCACCCTCCTCCCATGCCCTCCGCCTCCTTCCTCACTCCGGCTTCATCTTGTCTGTCAGCAGCAGATTCTTGGCCCGAAGGGGCTCGTCTTGGGCCAGCTGAAGGGTGGAGCTCAGGGCCTCTGCCCGGACGTGTTTGGCCAAGGCCTGGCGCTCCAGCTCCTGGGGAGAGGAGTGTAGGCACCGCTGGGCTTGCCGGACTGGGCTGAGGGTGGATGGGGAGCTGGGTCGTGGTGGGCAAAGGGCAGGGTCCCATGGGCCTGTATCCTGCCCCAGAGTTTCCCATCATGCCTTGTGTCTGAGCCTGATCCTGGCCTCCCATAATGCACTGGTCTTCCAAATTCCATCATGTGCTATTATTGTGTCTACCCCAGCAAGCAAAAAATTATTTCTAAAGTATTGTCCTCTTGTGCCATTAACTATCCTATATGTGATCTGTGATTGTCCCCCCACAATGATCTCTGTGCCTATCATTCACGAGGCTACACATTGCCTTGCCTGAGACCAGCATCTCTCACAGAACTAGTCCTTAGTGCCCTCTTTGTATCCCACAGTACACCAAGTCCTGTATGCAGCTTCTCATTTGGCCATATCAATGTTCCATGCTACCTTGTTTGTCTCACCCACCACATCTATCCCAGCATCTCTTAGGCCAACATCCCATAATGCATTGCATCTCCATATCCCACAGTGCAGCAGGACTCATCCCATAATACACTGCATCGCCATGTCCCACAGTGTAACAGGACTTACGTCCCAGCAGCCACTGGGATTTGGTCTGTTGTACAATGCCATAGGAGGAGCTGGCCACTCTGTCTATTTCTCATAATCCAAGAGCTTACTGTGACTGAGTCTTCTGTCTAGGCTCAATGATCCCATAGTAATGCACTATTTCTCTGAAGGTCTATAAAAATCAGGCCCATGTTCCATAAACCTTAAGACTAGTATCTGTCTCCATGTCCCATCATGCACCAGATCTAATGTCCCATCATACTTTGGGTCCAAGCATATCATCCAAGATTGCAGACTTACTGGCCTCTGATTCAGTAACCACCAAGATTCTTACTTCCCCCCATGCTTCAGAGCCAATTTCGTCCTGATCTCTGCTGTTCAATCCAGCCCCGCCCTTCCTGCCACATGTGGGCAGTCCCCTTGTGCCCCAGGCTCCCCAACCCCTGCCCTATGAGAAAAGTAAAGCACCACATGATAGCCCATGCTCTCCGGTACCAGAATCTTCTTGTGTAGCCTCTGGCAGCTGGGACAGGCAGGGGGAGTCAGGCTTCTCTGCTTCACCTCATCCACTAGTGGGGTCAGTGCTCGCTCAAGTAGATGCTGCAGGGCCTCCGTGGATAACTGCTGCCCTTGGCTGGAGGATAAGAGATCCGATGAAAGGGGTTCAGTACCAACTCCATTCCCAAGATCCCCACACCCACCTGCCAGCCTCATTCTGGCTCTGGTACATTATGCACCCCTTGCAATCTTCCCACCACCTTTCAGGTGTCCTTTGATTCCCATTCTCAAAGGGCATCAGGTAGCCCTTGTTTTCCAAAGGCCATCAAAAGCTAGCACTTAGCTAGATGTGGTGACACACATTTGTAAACCCAGCCCTATGGGAAGCTGAGGCAGGAGGATCAGAAATTCAAGCCCAGCATGGGCAACTTAGTGAGATATTGTCTCAAAATCTAAAATAACCTGGCAAACACAAGTCCTGAGTTTCATTCCCCAGTACAACAACAACAAAAGAAATCTAAAATAAAAAAGATCCAGGAAGTAGTTCAGCATGAAGTACAGCAAACAAAACAAAACATCACATTTCCCACAGTGCACAAGTTAAACTCGTAGCAGCACAATTTGTAATAGCTAAATCTTGGAAACAACCAAGATACCCATCAACTGCAGAGTGGATGAAAAAGATGTGGTATTTTTACACAATGGAATATTACTCAGCTATGAAAAATGATGATCTTGAGGCCTTTGTAGGGAAATGGAGACAACTTGAGACTATCCTCATTAGTGAAATAAATAAGAATCATATTTATAAATATCACATTTTGTCTCTAGTGTAAAAAGTAATAAGAACTGTAGGAGTAATAAAACCCAAAATGCATAATTGCTACTGTAAAAAAGAGAGGAAAAGAAAGTGCTCTAAAGAATATAACTGCATGTATGGTTAAGTGTGTAAGATAGATGACCATTACTGTTTTTGTTAGATTGTTGAGCAGAACTGTTAACAGTCTCACTGTTTGAATGTCTACTTTAATTTTGTAACTTGAACAACTATTTCCAAGATGACAGTATGTAACTTATCAAGTAGTGATTTCTTAGTGGGGATTTTTTTTAGTTCTCTTCTTTTTTTCCTTTGGAATTCTGTATTGTTGCAACCCTTTTTTCTGTTTTGTTTGGTTATTTTTTTCTTCTTTTTTAATAAAATTTTAAAAAAAGTTAAACTCGATCTCCTGCAACGAATTAAACATGCTCTCCCTTTATTCTCCAATATTTCAATGCCTCACTTCCTATGCAATGCGTTGAGCTCCTACCACCACCTACCATATTTTCACCTCCCCCAAACGCACTGGAAGTGCACAATACTCCAAACAGAGCAAGTCTCTGGAGGTCCATAAGACACTCACCTTACCTTGCAGGGTGGGAAGAGTGTCGCTGCCGAAATGCAGCAGGCCTGGTTGGTCCTTCCTTGCATGGGGGATGCCCTGGCTCCCACAAAACACTTCTCTTGCCAACGCCCCAACACCTTCAATACACCCTCCTCAGTATGACCCAGAATGCTCCCTCATACCTGGCACAGCGCCCACAGGAGCCTTGAGGGGATCGATCCAGGTTGATGGCGTGGTCAAGGCCCCTCTGAGAGTTCTGAAACTGCCGCGCCAGCTCTTCCAGAATGGGTTTGACTGGGCCCAGCCCCTCCAGTTCGCTCCTCAGGGAAGCCAGAGACACTGCTGACCGCTCCACCCTGAGGCAGGAGCGCAGCCGGTGCTGTAGATCCTGGCAAGGCTTCGCTGGTACCCAGCCCAGCACTACCTTCCATATTCTGCGCTGCTGACCTTCCTCTGTTCTTACTGGAGATTGAACCCATGGCCTTCGGCCTGAGCTACGTCCCCACAGTCCCACCCCACTTTTATTATTATTATTTGAGATAGATTTCTCACTATGTCGCTAAATTTCCAGACTGGGCTGGAACTTGTCATCCTCCCGTCTCAGCCTCCCACAGTGCTGATATTACAGTTATGTACCACCGTGCTAGGCCCTTCGCGGTTGATTGTCCTCTCCGTTTGTTTATTTATTTTTGAGACAGGATCTAGCCGTGTAGTCCAGGCTGGACTCGAACTCATTATGTAGCCGTGGCTGGCCTAGATCTCGCGGTGATCTTTACCCCTCAGCCTTCCACTCCCAGCTCTTTTGGTATTTTAGTATTTGAACTCATTTCCTCCAACTGTAGGAATTTCTCTAACGGGCTTTTCTTGACTACATTTGTCCCCGCCCCTCGTCGTATCCTTAATTGCTCTTATGGCTCATGCCTTATTTATGCACGCCCCCTTCCTGTAATCTAATTGGCGCTTTTCCACGTCAGTATGTGATCTACAGCTGCAGGCTCAGCTGATTGGTCCATCCTTCCCCAGGTCCCGTCCCCTTTTTCCCCGCCCCACGCTCGGCCCCGCCCTCACAAGGAGCACAGCTGGTCAGCCCGGCCACGCAGCTCCTGCAGGCTCCTTGCTGTCTGCGCCTGGTCGCACTGCGCGCGCTCCCACTGACCCAGGAAGCCGTCGATCCTGCCGCCCAGGCCTCCAAGCAGCCGCAGGGCTTCCTGCACCGCTCCCTCTTCCTGATGCCACCGTGCGGTCAGCGAGGACACCTCCCTCCTGAAGGGGCCGAGAGACGAGGGGACACGAGTGGAAGACTGGGTGTGGTCACGCTGCCATCGACCTCACTTCACTGAGACCAGGTCCATGGCTCCAGACACAACTTGTCCCTCAAACCTCATATGCTTTAGGGAATCTGCCCTCAGCCTCCAGAGCTCTGCCTCCCTTTGTCAGCTGCCCCCAGGCTTCCAACACCGCCGAGGGAGGGCCACTCTCCTCCGGCCTGTCCACTCAATGTGGCACCTCTGGGCCCTGATCTCTCGCAAGGCAGACTTCCAGTCCAACGGCCGTAAACTCAAAGTTACTTTTACTAAGTCCTTCCAGGTCAGGTCACCGCCCCCACAGCATGTCCTCCTGTGCTCCTGGAGACCCTAACAGGAGGCCTGACCCCAGGGTCTTCCAACATCTAGAGGTCCTGCCCATCTAGGATAGGCCCCGCCCACCTCCATTCCTCCAGCCTTCACAGACCCCACCCACCTTAGCCTCAAAATTGCTAGGGGTTCACCCCGGCCTAGTCTGGAGAGTCTGCACTAGGCCCCGCCCACTCCTGTCCCTGGAAGCTCCACCTCCTAGGCCCTCTGCATCAGGCCCAGCCCACTTGAGGTCCTCCAGGCTCCCATTAGGTCCCTCCCACTTCAGCTCCTCGACCATCATAGGCCCCGCCCACTCCAGCGCCAAAGCTCTGCCTTCTAGGCTCACTTCGATTTTTTCAGTTTCTTTCTTTCTGGTATTTTTGAGGCAGAGTCTCACTACGTGGCCCAGACTGGCCTCGAACTCACGCGACTTCTCCTGCCTCAGCCTCCAAAGTGCGGGAATTCCAGGCGTGCCCCACCCCTGGCTAGGCTCACTTCAGCCTCCTGGCTCCACCCCTTGGGCGCAGTTGGCCTCGGCTGTAGGGTCTCCTCCTAGGCCCCGCCCACCTCAAACCGCGAGGCCCCGCCCCGCCCCGCCCACCTCAGCTCCTCCAGGCCAGTGGAGACCTTCTGTAGCTCCTGCTGGCTCAGGTTGGGCGCTTCCCCCGCCCGGGGCCCGCATCCGCAGCCGCTGGGGGCCATGCCGCGCAGTCTCGAGGCCTCTTCCGGACTCCCCTGAAGGCCCGAGCGGGAGAGGCCGGCCTCCAGCTTCAGCTCCAGCGCCTGCATCTCCACCTCTTGCCTCCGCGGCGTCTCGTCCTGTAATTGCAGCTGGAGGTATCGCAGCTTTTCCTGGGCAGGGAAGAAGCGCGGGTCACAACGTCCAGCCTCTTCCTCCCACAACCCCTCCACCCTCAGAGCTGCCAGAGATTGGACCCCGAGCTGGGGCACGGTACCTCAAATCCCAGGCCGGATTCCCCCCTTTACCTCCAGCAGGGCCGAGTTCTGCTTCAAGACGTTCGTTTTGATTTCAGCATCTTCCACCGAGCGGGTCACCTTCTTGCAGTTCTCCTGGGTCAGGACACCAGGGCGGGGTCCCTGCCTTTCCGGTCCAGCCCCGCTGTCCTGAGCTTTCCTCCGCTTCCTCCCACCTGTCCCACTCCTCGCCTGCCCAGCGGCTCACCTTGAGCTGGCTACAGTACCCTTCCAGCTCCTCCGCCTCCTGCCGCCTTCTCTCCAGATTCTCGCTCAGCAGGGAACACTCGCTCTAGAGCAGGGACAGGCCATGGGGAGGGGGTGTGGGCCTGGGGGACCCCTGTCCTTTCTGAGCCTCAGCTCCCCAGTGGGGCTATGGCTGATGAGCAGGAAGCAGGCTCTATCCAGAGGGGAACTTAGCTAAGCTGGGGGACGAGGAGGTGTTGGGGAGACAGGGGGTCCTCACACCTGCAGGGTCTGCACGTGCTGGTTTACCCGGCTGGTCTTTTCCTTCAAGCTGATGATAGAATCTTTGGCATGGACTAGTCCAGTGTTGACCCCACTCTGGGGAAGAAGGGGAGACAGTTGGTTCAGTGGGGTGTGTTGACAAATCCCAGCCCCAACAAAAACTCCATCAATGGGGGACTGTGTTTACCCCCTCGATTTTTGCCCTGGAGAGATAGTGGTTTGGCCAGCAGTGGCACCTGTGTGGTTCCTAGGGATTCTGTTTGGCAAACCTGGGGGGGGCATTTTCTTCATGGTGCAGAGGGAGGAAAAGTAGTAGTGGGACCAAGAAGGAAGTAGGTAGTGAGTTGGGGTACGCAAACATGTAGGGGACAAACGGTGGTCTCAAGGAAACAGATAAATGCCCTTGGGGTTGATGTAAAAAGATCCTCCCAGGGCACTGGAGAATGATAAAGGAACCCCTTGGAGGATGAGCCCCGCTCACTTAGTCACCAAGCTGAGCTTACACGTCTTCTGTTTATGTCCTCACAACCAAACCTCTTGCAGTGATTTGGCCCATTTAGCAAGTGGAGCAAAAGAAGGGTAAGGTCCTCTGTACTCCCTGGACAGAGCACATTAAGTGGCCTTATCAGGATTTAAAGTCAGAAACTTTGTTTTAAGCCATGACACCATGTGGCCCGTGATCATGGTGTGTGTGTGTGTGTGTGTGTGTGTGTGTGTGTGTTACTGGGGATGGAACCCAGGACTTTCACACTGAGCTATATCCCCAGCTCTTTTATTTTGAGACAAGGTCTTCCTGAGTCACTAAGTTGCCCAGGCTGGGTTCAACCTTGTAAACCTTCTGCCTTCACTTCCTAGACTGCTGGGATCACAGGCATATTATTGTCACTTGGCTTATTTGTTACTTAATATTACCATAAACTGCTTTGTGGCTCCTACCAACCTGTGGTTGCAAGTGAATATATGTAGCAGAATCTATTCTCCCTGCTTCCTCAGCTATCAAGGCTTTAGCTTGGCACATCACCTTGTAACCAAGGACTAGATTTCCAGGCTCCCTTGCAGCTATCTGACCATGTGATCAGTTCCAGCCAATGGGAGAACAGGTCTGGAATGTCTGTACTGGATGATGTGTTGGAAGAACAGAAATGGCTCCTCTCCCTCTTTTCTTCTTAATGGATGGAAGGAGAGGGAGAGAACAATAGTTTAGAAATGGGAGAGCAACTGGAACACAGACGCTTGCTGCATTTGAAGAACAGTGTTGTTATACCTGTTTAGACTTTCATGTGAAAAATAAGCTATGTTGCTTACACCAATTGCTTTGGTTTCTTTCACAGTTCCCAATGTAATACACAAAGAGAAAGAACAAGTTTCTTCCACTGTGAGATGGAGACAATAGCACATTTCTAGCATGATTGCTCTGGAGGCCAGGTGTGACAAGAAATATTGTATGTGGGCGATGACAACAAAATGGCACAGTAAGGAACTCCAAAATCACACCTCCATAAAAACAATGAAAGAACCATGAGAATCGGCTTTTCACAACCCCAGAAATTAGCCAAAGGTCTGTAGCAACTCAATGAGTGTTTATTCACGAAAAAAGAAAAAAAGACTTGATAAAAACTGCAAGATCCATGGAGTTTTAAGTTATCCTAGGCCGGGCCGGGGATTTAGCCAGTGGTTTAAGCGCCTGCCTGGCAAGCATGAGGTCGTGAGTTCGATCCCCGGTACCAAAAAAAAAAAAAAAAAAAAAAAAGTTACCCTAGGCCAGTGGTGGCGAAGCTATGGTACATGTGCCACAGTGGGCTGTCTCTTATCACTGAAAGCGCCGAAAGTTTCACCATTGCTGCCCCTAGGCTCCTGCTCAGCAGCCCACATTCCTTGTACCAGAAGAAGCAAAACAGAGCTAAAGTTCCTCTGAAGTCTTATTCCCAAAGAGGTATAATATGCAGTTTAGATCCTTCCTTGAAGGCTTAATACAAAAATATTTTTCTTTCATCTGACTCAGTATTTGTTTTACTATTAGTTGCTTTTCTGACAGGGAAAGAAAAGTTTGTCAAAAACATCTAGACAGGCTGGGTATTGTGATGGTGGCTGTCATTCCAGCACTCTGGGAGGCTGAGGCAGGAGGTTCCTGAGCGTTCAAGGCTAGCCTGGGCTACGTTGCGAGTTCAAGGTCAGCTTGCACTACAAAATGAAACCCTGTCTCAAACATCCCCCCCCCCGCCAAAAGGCATTTGAGGGTGAGGGTAGGGACAGTAGGGACGGAAGGCAGGGAGGCCAGGGAGGAGGCTAAGGGAAGTACAGGAAGAAAGGGGGAAGGGTGCTGGGCGGGACTCTCCCCTCACTCATTTGCCCCAAGCTGAGCATCAGTGCATCTCCTCAGCCCTGGCGCAGGACCAAGACATGGCTCTAAATTATCTTATTCATTGGCCCGCAATTTTTCATAGTATTTCTTGCCTATAAAGTAGTAATGTCCCTTTTTCTTCCTGATTACAGTAGTTTCAGTTTTCTTTTATTTTTGGTTTGAGATGGAGGCTCATTATATAGCTCAGGCTGACCTTGAATCCCTATTTTGAAGCCCTCTTAGGTTCTAACATGTTTATAATTGTTACCTCATTCAGGATTTTTTTTTGAGGTACTAGAAGCCAGACCCAAGGTTGCTCTACCACTGAGCTATATCCTCACCCCTTTATTTATTTATTTTTTTAATCTTGAGACAGGGTCTTACTAAGTTTGCCAGGCTGGCTTTGATCTTCTTTCTTCTTTCTTCTTTCTTTTTCTTTTTCTTTCTTTCTTCTTTCTTTCTTTCTTCTTTCTTTTTTTTTTTTCTTCAGACAGGGTCTTGCTATGTAGCCCAGGCTGGCCTTGAACTCAGAGATCCTCTTGCCTCAGCCTCCCAAGTGCTGGGGTTACAGGTGTGTGCCACCATGCCCAGTGGGTTTGTTTTTGTTGTTGTTGTCGTCATCACTGTTTGTTTGATATTCTTCTGCACTAATGCTTCAAAGTCTGTGTTTTTGTCATGTGTGGGCACTGAAGTTTATTTTGTTCTCTTAACTAATGATTGGAGAGAGATTTGTGAATTTAGTGGGACAACAGTAAACCTCACTGCCTTTGCTGAGGGGCTCTGGGTGCAGGACACTGCATGCTCAGGCAGGCCACTTCCAGCTCTGTGTTGGTCCTTACTTTCTCCTTCCGCAAGAGCTTCCAGGTCAGAGGTGAAAGCTCAGAACTGTTCTAAGTGTGCAAATGGCCTCAGACATGCCAGGAGCTCTCTATTCTTCCAGGAATATGTTTCCATTGTTTCAAATTCCCTGCAGTCATCTTCCTCGGATTTTCCTCTTAAGGTTTTGGATCATATATTCTTTACCTCAATTATTTTTTGTGTGATAATGGGATTGAACCCAAGGTCTTCACATATCCCCAACCCGTTTCTTTCCTTTCTTTTTGTTTTTGACAGGACCTCACTATGTAGCCTAGGTTGGCCTCAAACTTTTGGTGCCTCAGCCTCCCAGAGTGCCGAGATTACTGCTTATGCCACCACCCCTGGCTTCTGTGTTCATCTTTAAACTGATCATTACAACCAGGCATGGTGGCACATGCCTGTACTGTAATTCCAGCATTCAGGAGGCTGAGGCAGGAGGATCCTTGTAAGTTCGAGACCAGCCCGGGCTACAAAGTGAGCTCAAGGCCAGCCTGAACTGCATAGTGAGACCCTGTCTCAAAAAGACAGACAAACAAAATAATCAAAACCAAAACCAAAAGCAACCAAATGTACTAAACTGATCCTTTTTAGAACTTTCTAAGAAGGGAAAATGAGACCCCTCATAGAGATGCAGCCCCCTGGCGCACAGTAGAGCCAGTCAACGGGGAGAGAGCCCAAATTACTGTTTCCTCTCTTCTGAACCTGCACTGGCTCCCCATTACCCCCAGGAGAACACCTGTTTTTCTCAGCCTGTGTGGCCAGCGCCTTCCGGCTCCAGCCTCACCATCGCTCACAAACTGCACTGCAGCCAAAGTACCAAAATGAAGTCACCTCTCTCCCCGGCGGTCCTCAGCCTTGTCCATTCATTCGCACAGGCTGTTCCTGGTACCTAGGACACCTTGCCCTGTCTTCCCACAGGGACACCACTTTGGCTTCAAGACACAGCTGTTCCTCTTGGTGGACAACTTTCCCTGACCACTGCAGATAAGGGTCAAGACCTGCCTCTCCAGGATTCTCACTGTGACCCCTGCTGTGGCATCAGGATGTCACCACCACACCAGCTTGGCTCTGCTGTCTTGTTTTGTTTAGCCTTGAGACAGGGTCTCACTTCAGAGCCCAGGACGGCCTTGAACTCACTGGGATCCTCCTGCCTCAGCCTCAGGCCCACCAGGAGTGCACTACCGTGCTAGGCTCACACCGGGACACTTTGAACGTTCTTGGTCCAAATCCAGAAGCCTCCCTTCCACACCTGCCCAGCTGCCTGTCCCCCTGAGTCGTTCTCACCAGAAGTTCCTTGATGTCCGGGTCTTCCACAGCCCAGGGCGAGACCGGGGCGGTGAGGGGCTCGGGCAGCGCCAGCCGGCCGCTGTCTTCCGTGACGGAGTCGGTGACCGAGGAGTCCGAGGGCTCCACGGCGGCGGCCAGGTTGAGCAGGGACACGTTGGTGCAGCCTGAGGACCGTCTGAGGTTGAGACACCAGTGCACGGGCTCGTGCGGTATCCGAGGCTCCACGCTGGAGAGGCGACAGCGCACATGCAGGACGCGGCCCTCGGGCTCCCGGCCACCCGCCCGCTCGCGGCCCGCACCCCGAGGCCCCGCCTCACCGTCCGCTTTCTTCATTTTCGCCTTCCCCGAGGCCCGCTCTCTTCAGCCCCTGCTGCCTGCTTTCTTCTGCCTCTTCAGCCCCTGCTGCCTGCTTTCTTCTGCCTTCGCTGGGCTCCCTGCAACCGGACGGTAAAACGGTAAAACGGGTCTTTAACCATCAGGATGCGCCCGCGGAGGCTGAGGCAGGAGGATCACTTCCAGCTCGAGGCCAACCTGGGTTACATAGTGAGTTCAGTGCTAGCCTGAACTAACTACACGGTGAGACCCTGTCTCAAAAAGCAAAAGCAAAAACAAAACTAGGATGGCTGGAGCCAGTTAGGGTAGGCACGCCCCTCATACTAGCATATAGGAGGCTGAGGCAGGAGGATTGTGAGTTGCAACCCAGTCTGAGCAATTAGAGACCTTAGTGAGGTCTTGTTTCAAAACAAACTGTAAAATGAGGGGCAGTGGGGTAGTGGGGTAGGATATTTAGCTCAGTGGCATAAACACCTGCCTGGTAGGCATGAGTTTGATCCCAAATGCTTAAAAAAAATTATAAAAGAGCTGGGGATGTAGCTAAGTAGTAGAGTATCCTTGGGTTCAATCCCCCAGTACTGCAAGAAAGAAAGAAAGAAACAACAAATAAATAAAACATTAATTTTTTGAGAACTGGACATGGTGGTGCATGCTTGTAACCTCAGCACTCAGGAGGCCGAGGGAGGAGGATCTTAAGTTTGAAGCCAACTTGGACTCTATAGCAAAAACTTGTCCCCAAAAAACAAAAAGAAGGTGATTTTTTACAGTGATGAGCTATTTCTCTGGCTTCCTCGTGGGGAGAGCTTAAGTTGTACCTGGGCCCTGGCACCCAGGAGAATTCAAGGCTTCCAGCCTGGGGGTGCAGCCTGGCTAGACCTCTGCGTGGCTGCTTGTTGACTTGGGTTCTGTGTACCTGAGATCTGGAGGCAGCTTGGAGGACAGGAGGACCAGCCGTCCTGCCAAATTGTGAATAAACTCATTTTCCCGCTTCTGGAAACTGGGATTGAACCCAGCCAGAGTCTTCTTACTGAGCTCTCTCCTCAGTCGTTTTAATTTTTTGTTTTTTAATTTTTATCTTGTGACTAGCATCTCGCTAAGCTGCTAAATTGCTCAAATTGGGCTCAAACTTGCCACCCTCCTGCCTCAGCCTCCTAGTCTGGACTACATGGGAGTCTCTCTGTGCCGGGGGCTCTTTCCTTACTCTTGGTGGCAGGTGAGCAAATGAACCCAGTAGCCAAACCCAGAGAGCCAGGGTCAGATTCAGGCTCTGCCGTGACATCCTGCTGCCTCCTGACTTTCCTCCCTCCCTCTGGCCACCACCTCCCAGTCTGCCTCTGGCTTCTTCCCACAATCCTCTCTGCTTCCTCTTTCCTCCCTCCCTCCCCTCTACCAGGAGCTGTGGTGGTGCTTGGGCTCTGCAAGATGCACTGCTAGCCCGAGGGCCAATGTAACAGGTGTAACAAACCCACCCGTGGAATGACACGGCCTTCTTTTTCTTCGTGATCCCCTTGGCTGGGCCGGTCATGCCCCCCGGAGCCTCGGGGCCCAGCTGGAGCCTCCTCTCGACCCTGGCAGGGATGTCCCCAGCCTGATGGAACTCCTTGGACTGCCAGATGGTCTTCACGACCACGCTCGCCATGCTGGGGGGCTGCTCCCCTGCGGAGACTCAGTGCCCTACTCCGACACTGACCTCAGGGTCCTCTCTGCTCCTGCACACCTCACAAAGGACTCAACTACTGGGCCTCAGCAGGGGGCAGTGGGCAGGGGGAGGCGGCCCAGGCCCTCCCCCAGGGGCCAGAGTGGACTCTCCCAGCCCAGGATTCTAATTTCACACCACAGATGCCTCATTCAAACCCAGAGCCTACATCTGCCAACTCCAACCTGCCTCTGCATTTTGCTTCCCATTGGCACAGGGCAGCAGAGGGGAAGAGTAACCGACCAAACTGATCTTGGATGGGGATAACACCCAGGAAGAGAAGGGAGGGACCAGACCCTTCAAGTATTGACATTCTCCCAACAGTCCACTTGAATCCCTGCCCCATGGCCCATATCCAACAGAGACCAGGGAGCTGACTGCTTTTGTCATCTGCCAGTGTGAGCAAGGCTGCACATTGGCTTGGACCATAATCACGGTCTGGGGTGAACGGACAGAGGGGCATCTGGTGCAGGGGATGGACAATTAAAACCCACAGGCCAGGTAGAGCAGATTGTAACTGGCTGGATTCCAAGACTGCAAATCCTGGAAAGAAACCACTCATTCAATCTGATAGGACTTTTTCTTTTTCTTTCTTTCTTTCTTTCTTTCTTTCTTTCTTTCTTTCTTTCTTTCTTTTTTTAAACCAGGGATTGACTTCACCACCTGGCACTTGCCAGGCAGGAGCTTACACTAAATCCCTGGCAAAATCACTCATTCAAAAATACAGGGAATTTGTGGGTTTTTTTTTTTTTTTACTCAATTTTTAAATTTTTTTTGATTTTTATTTTTCTCTTTCCTTTATCTGTTTTTTTATTTTTATTTTTTATCTTTTTGAGACAGGGTCTCGCCATGCAGTTCAGGCTGGCATTGAGCTCACTTTGTAGCACAGGCTGGTCTCGAACTCACAGTGATTCTCCTACCTCAGCCTCTCAAGTGCTGGGACTACAGAAGTGCCCTACCACACTCAGCCTTTTTTTGTTTTATTCTCTAGGGTTTTTTTTCCCTCTGCCATCTTACATTTCATTTCCTATATATTGCTCATGACCTCATGCTTGCCAGGCAGGCACTTATGCCACTGAGCCAAATCCCAGAACTTTGTTTGTTTTTATTGAGACAGGGTCTTGCTATGTAGTACAGACTGGCCTTGAACTTACTTATATAGGGCAGGCTGTCCTCAAACTCATGGCAATTATGCTGTCTCAGCCTCCAGAGTCCTGGGATTAGAGGCAAGCATCACCACGACCAGCCTTGCACTATTTTACTTTCTTACTTTTCTTCTTGTTCATTCTTTCCTGTAGCTGTTTAAAAAAAAAAAACATGATTAACTTCCTTTTACCCCTCAACAGATGCCCTATCTCACTTTTGTATTTATTTATTTATTTATTTATTTATTCCCTATCTCACTTTTCTTTCCCCTTCTCATATCCCATTGAACATTTTTCAAATATTTTCTTATTCTCCAGTTTCCCATTCCTATATTTTCTAAGTTTTATGAATCTCACTAGATACTTAGTTAACTTTAGGCTATTACTGTTTAGTTTGTTTGTTTTTTGGTCTTTCTGAGACAGGGTCTCACTATGCAGTTCAGGCTTGCCTTAATCTCACTATGGAGCCCAGGCTGCCCTCAAACTCAGCAACCCTCCTGCCTCAGCTTCCTGAGTGTGCCACTGTACTTGGCCTCTTTAGGCTATTACTGTTGATTACTGATTTATTGTTAGTGGAGATAAAGTTGTTTCATTTAGTAGATAACAGTAGATAACAGTTCACAAACTGAGTTTGTTCTATAAAATGTCACATTTGTGTTTGTGTGGAAAGATGGCCCAGTTGTTTGTCACATGATACAGTTTGCAAACAAAAGCAAAATCCTGCCAAATGCTTCTGTTTGTGAACCAAATTGTTTGCAAACAAAAGTGTTCACCAGGAAGAAGCCAGTCCACCCTTCCTGTGAGCCAGCAGTAGCCATGCAGGGCTGGGAAGAGAAAGAAGAGGCTGAGTTGATAGCAACTGAGGTTAAAAAAAAAAGCTTAATTCAGGGTCCAGGATTTAGCTCAGCAATATAAATGCCGGCCTGGTAAGGTGGGATTGTGAGTTTGATCCTTGATACCAAAAAACCCCCCAAAAACCAACTTCATTCATGTATTGTTTGATTGACTTTGTAGGTGTAAAGCTGGTAGTCTGAGCATCCATTTAGAGGATAATAATATATAATATAGCAAATGTGGGAGATTTCCTTCTGTGTTGTTTTTGAAATCCAATATTGTTTTCACTGTTTTGTTCCATTTTATTGTTTTGTTTTATTCAATGTTCTGTTTTGTTTGCTTTTATTATGTCTGATGATATAGGCAGCATTTAAAACAATTTTTTTTTTTGGTACGGGGGATCTAACTCACAGTCTCACACTTGCCAAGTAGGCACTTACGCCGCTGAGCTAAACCCCAGCCCCAAGGGCAGTATTTTTTTTTTTAATACAGAATTGTTTTTATTTTTTTTAAATTTTATTTTTAAAGGGGGCAAAATTAAACACAACAAAACAGAACAGAATGGGACATAAGAAAGCATAAATTTCAAAGCTAGACAACCAGAGATCTTTACTATCTGTCATATTGTCTCTTGTTTTCTTCCAAATGGTTGTCCATATCTTTGCATACGGGGAGCTCATACTAAATAACATAGCCAATCTTTTCACAGGATGTGTAGTTCACTGGCTCCCACTTGCTAAGCGGGGGTGGGGTGGGGTGGGACACACGCAACCGGGGACAGGACGACATGAGATGTTTGATTCGAGCTGGCAGACTCACAGCTGCCCCCCAGAGAGGGGAGGTGCTCCTTGTTCTCCCGGCACCCCAAGACAACCGCATGGTGCAGGGCCCGAGGCACCAGGGTCTCTCTCCTGTGGGTCGCCGAAAGTCTGCCATACTCACCTGCTATTTCTTTCTGATGAATTGACCATTCCTTTTTCCAAAGTTCTGAAATGGCCAACAGACCACAGAAAGAATTCTCTTTAGGCTCCCCTGTTTGAAACCAGCAGCTACAGCGATCTGCTGGCCTTGCTTCAGGGCCACAAGGGCAGCAATTTTGAAGATAACAAGAGACATTATAGTAGCCATTGCTGATTTCCTATTTTCTTGTTTTGAAATCCTGTATCACTTTCACTGTTTTTTTTTTTTTTTTTTTTGATTGGCTAGACGGGGAAACAAGAAGCAAGAGCGTTTCCTGAGATCCACACTATGCTGGAACTTAGGGCGCCGAGCCAACCAGTAAGCAGCCTGCTGCTTACCGGGGTGCGAGCTTAGAATCAAACATACCACATCTCCCCCCCCCCACCATTAACAATTGGGATCCAGGGATCTGGGTATCTCTTAGGAGGTGACCATATTTGGTACAGCAAGTCGGGGGAGTTTCCTTCTACTATCTCTGAAGGCAGATATTTTTTATCGCCGTTTTGCTTTGTCCTGATTAACGGTGTTGCTCTATTCAATACTTTGTGTTGATGTGTTCTATAATGTTGCGTATTTCTTTGATTTTGCTGTACCTAGTAGAAGAACAACTATTGTGAAGACAACGAGATATACAATGTTTCCTGTTACTGTTGTCCTGGTGACCTGCTCTGATGTTCTCTGCCAATTTCACTATACTGTCTCAATTGGCTTTATTCTATCCTGTTTTTTAATAACTGTTTGCAGCCTCACTGTGTGTTCACTTTGTATGCCTTAATTTTGTAACATGAACAGCTATTTCTGGGAGGACAGTATGTGGTTTGTCAACTAGTGATTTATGGGTTTTTTTTTTTGAGGTTTTGTATTTTTTCTACCCTTTTTTTCTGTATTGCTTTTTTTTTCTCTTTAAATAAAATTTAAAAAAAATAATTAAAATTTTAAAAATACAGGGCCGGGGATTTAGCTCAGTGGCTTAAGGGCCTGCCTGGCAAGCATGAGGTCATGAGTTTGATCCCTGGTAAAAAAAAAAAAAAAAATTAAAAATACAATAATTTTATACATATATATGTATGGAAGGGTTTCAACCTTTTTTAGTATGTGAAAGATTTAATATGAGTAGTTTACTTTCTTCCTTTTTATTCTTTATTTTTGAGACAAGGTCTCACTGTGTAGCCCAGGCTGGCCTCAAACTTGCAGTGATCTTCCTGCCTCAGCCTCCCAAATGCTGGGATTACAGGCATGTGCCACCACCCCTGACTATTTCGTTCTTAAATATTTGAATAAATTCCCCGTGAAGTAAAAACAAAAACAAAAGTGTTCATGAACTGAAGTACACTGTATTTACTGTGGGTCAATAATAGGTCAGTATTTGTTAGCTGGGCATGGTGGCACACTCCTGTAATCCCAGCACTTGGGAGGCTGAGGCAGGAGGATTGTTGCGAGTTCAAGACCAGCCTGGGCTGCAAAGTGAGCTCAAGGCCAGCTTGGGCTCCATAGCAAGATCCTGTCTCAAAAATATTAAAAAAATTTTTTTGTTGTTTTTGTCTTAATTTTCATACTACGATTGTGGATCTCTTTTTCTATGGTTAAGGACAGAACACTGTGAGTCCACATCCAGTTTGCCTTTGACACTATTGTTGCTGATTTTATTCCTGTAACTAAGATGTCACAATGTTGCTAGTAATTGGTGTCCTTGGGACACCCAGACCAGCATCTTCCTGAGGTCACTGACAATACTGCAGCCCACACCTGGAGAACTAGGGGCTGGGCCAGTTACACTGCCAGCTCCAAGCCGGTAAATGAAGGAGGTTGGATCCTGGGATGGAGACGGAGGCAAACAATTATCCATGCCCAGAGGGCTTCACTGAAAAGTAGAAATTAACTAAAGAGACCTAGACTAGCAAAAGAAACCTGAGTAACAAGAGCAAAAAGGAAGGCATCACAATATTGGACCACAAATTCTATTACAAAGCTACAGTAACAACACTGGCACAAAACAGACATGAAGATCAATGGAATAAAGCAGAAATGCAGAAACAACCCCAAGCACATTCAGTTATGTGATTCTTGACAAAGAGGCCAAAAAGACACACTAGAGGAAAGAGAGAGGGTCTTTAATAAACGGTGCTGGCTGTCTACAGGCAGAGGACTGAATCTAGATCCACATCTCTCACCGTGTACTCAATTAAACTCAAGCCAGATGTGATGGGACTCCCAGTATCCCAGCGCTAGGGAGGCTGAGGCAGGCAGATCACTGTGCGTTTGAGCCTAGATTGCATAGTGAGTTCAAGGCTACCCTGGACTACATAGCAAGACCGTGTCTCCAAAAAATGTTTGCCTGTTTATTTATCATTACTGGACATTGAACTCAGTGCTTATGCACTGAGCTACATCTCCAGCCCTTTTTAAAATTTTTTAAAATTTTCATCTCACCAAACCGCTAAGCTGCCTAGGCTGGCCTTGAACTTGTGATCCTCCTGCCTCAGCTTTCCAACTCCTGGGAACACAGCTGTTTGCCACCATGCCTGGGTCTGCATATCGCTTTTTCTTTTTTTCAGGTAAGCAAACTTTATTAAATTTAACCGAAGGTAATCTTCCAAATTAAAAAAAAAGGACATCAGAAGAAAAAGGTAATACAGACATCAAAGACAAATGTGTGCAACAAAGTAACAAAAATATTTAAAGGACCACTGGCAGAGTGCAAGAGTGCAGTCCCATCAAAGTGTGTCAGGTTTGCACAACCTCATGAAACAGACACACTGACCACAAACAAGGAGGATCCACGAAGGCGGAGGCTATGTGAGCCGTGGACTCATCACCTCAGCGGCTGCAGGCAGGATGTGTGTAGGACCAATCCATGCCAGCCCCATCTGCCTATTACAGATCCAATTCCCGCTTTAAAACCTAGAATCGTGTTCATTAGTGCAACAGATAAAAGCTGTTAACCAAAGAGCTGGGGACCAGGCTCGAAAGGGAAGATGCTTCTTACAGAGTAAATGTATGTGTTTGAAGGGGGTGGAGGACAGAAGCTGCTGAATGGCTTTCTTTGGCAGTACCTAAAATTTGAAAGTAGCAGGGAAGCTGGGCATGGCGGCACACACCTGTAATCCCAGCACTCAGGAGGCTGAGGCAGGAGGATCATTGAGAGTTCAAGTCCAGCCTGAGTTACAAAGTGCGACCGAGTCCAGCCTGAACTGCATAGCAAGACCCTGTCTCAAAAAGACCAAAAAAAAAAAAAAAAAAAAAAAGCCGTGAAGCTAGTGGGAAAAACAATACGAAATAATAGCGAACTCTGGCAGCAGCTTTCTCCAAGTCCTTATTAAGTGTACAGCTCAGTCTACCTTTGCGCTGTGCTACACCGAAAACCCTAGGGAAAAAAATGTACGCATTTGTAAGCTTTCAGACAAGACTTTCTCCTGGGAACCTCCCACCTGTGTTGGGTGCACTGTGGCATCAGTACACAGTGAGCTATGGGGTCCCCACACCTCCCAGCCTCCAGACCTGACCACCGCACGTCGGGTTCCCAGCCCTGGGCTGCGGACCGCTTTTACACCGTCTCTCTCTCTTTTTTCTTTCCGTCATGAAGTTGAAAAGTTGTGCACTGAGCCCCTGTGATTGGACGCTTCGGTGCCGGTGAGGTTTGTGAGGACAGGGGCTGGCTGGCAGGGGAGAAGCAGGCACAGCGGAGGCTGAGCCAGGCAGAGGGCGGTCCTGGGCGGAACAGTGACAGAGAGCTGGGAAAGGGTGGCTGGCTGAGCAGCGGACAGCAGGGGAGCAGGAGGGATGGGGGGGAGACCTGCGTGGAGTCCCCCCAGGATGCAGGCTGGAGATAACCGTGCTGGTAGCCGGTGCAGGTGGAGATGCTGCTGTGCTTGAGGGGGGTGGCCAGCTCTGGGGTGCCTTGTTCCCCAGGAACAAGGGATGGGGGTGCTGTGGCCAAGTAACTGTCACTGATAGAAGATGAGCGAGGGGCCTGCTTTTTCAGGGAAGACTCAACCTTCCCAAGTAAAGGCTTAGAAACCCCTGGTGATACACCCCATGAAGTCCTGGAGGGGTGCCCCACATTCCATTTAACACTCGAGTTACTACACTCCTATGTTCCCAGCAATGGAGAGGCTGAGGCAGGAGGATCGAAAGCTTGAACCCTACCTGGGTAATTTGGTTTTTTTTTTTCTTTCTTCATTTTGAGTTTTTTGAAACAAAGTCGTGCTATGTAGTTCAGGCTGACTTTGATTTCAAAGAAATCCTCTTGCCTCAGCCTCCTGAGTGCTAGGATGGCAGGTGAGTGTCACCATGCCCAGGCTGCCCAAACCTCCTGATTCTCTGAATGTGACCTCTTCCTGGCATGGTTTTTTTTTTTTTTTTCAGTACCGGGGATTGAACTCATAACCTCACGCTTGCCAGGCAGGCACTTATGCCGCTGAGCTAAATCTCCAGCCCCTGGCCTGGTCTTAAATGTTACCGTGGGTGGGCCATACTTTTCTTCGGGCTTGACATCAGTGGTAGTTTCTTCTGGTCCTTGGGACACTGCAGAGTCCCAGCCACGCCAACCCTGAGCCGGACACTGGCCACTGACCTTAGAGAAACCCAGTCCTCAAATTCCAAGCTGCCTGGCAGCATTGCTATCCACCCAGGCACCTTCCTAGCCTGAGGCTGGGCAGGGAGAGGGGAGAGGTGACAAGAATGGACGCCACCAGGGGAAACTGGAATGTAAAGTCTGTTGGAAAGATGATATGTGTGTATTCTGTGCCAACTAAGTGCACAGATGGTCCTTGACTTTTAATGATTTATTGAGGACAGGTGTAGTGGTGCATGCCTACAATTCCAGCACTGGGGAGGCTGAGGCAGGAGGATCGTTGGGAGTTCAAGGCCAGGTTGTTACACAGTGAGTTCAAAGCTAGCCTGGACTGCATGGCAACATTCTGTCTCAAAAATAAAAATAAAAATAAAAATAATCAATAATGGTTTGACTTAATAATTTTCTGGGGCTGGAGATATAGCTCAGTGGCACAGTGCCTGCTTGGCAAGCATGAGGTCCTGAGTTCGATTTCTAGTACCCAAAACCAAAACCAACTTAATGGTTTTTTGGCTTTACTATAGTGAGAAAGTGATATTCATTCAGTGGAAAGTGCATTTGGAAGTTTGAATGCAGATCTTTTCCCAAGCACGGGATCCTGCTGCACAGGTGTGGCCCAAGCAGAGTGGGTGACCATGGAGAGGGGCACGTCCTGGAGGACACATCCTGTTTTTGACTGGGACATCACCACACTGTAAGTAGGGGCATCTATAGTATAAAACCTAAGGAAATTTACCTGCTTCATTTTACTTTGTTAGTAATCCATTATTTTTTTCTTTTTGTTGTTTGTTTTTGCTTTGTGAAACAGGGTCTCTTTATGTAGCCCAGGCTGGCCTTGAACTCACAGTGATCCTCTTGCCTCAGCCTCCCCCAGCGCTGGGATTACAGGCGTGCATCACCACTCCTAGCCCAGAAAACACACTTTTCATTTTCTTGGAACACTCAGAAGAGGTTCCTCCTTCACACCTGGTCCAAGAGGACAAGTTGGAACCCACGGCGCCTATAGACCGCCTATAGACCGCATGCTCAAGGGAAAGTGTTACCCCCAATTCCTGGACTCGGCTAGGACCTGGACTGCTCCATGTACCCTACAGGAAAGACGACTTCACTCCAGGTTACCAGTGTTTTTGTTTGCTCCGTTTGTTAGGGGCTTGGGACAGACGCTCTCCCCTCATATTAGAAATGGACTCTTCCTGTCACTAAAACAGCGGAGCAAGCTTTGTCCATCTGGAATCCACAATAGACTTTCCCAAGCCCCTTCCTGGACACCCAAATGGACGGGTCCATAGACTCTGAAAGGTGGGCGATCCACCTGCCTTCCCCCCAGGACGCAGTGGACTCTCCCAGCGCCCGGGACACACCCCCGGACTTATTCAACCAATACTCCGCTCTGATAGGAAGAGTAGAGGGTTGAAATTTGGTTCCTTGAGGTGGCAGAAATGGACTCTTCCAGTTCCCTTTGACCCAAATTTCTCAATAGCTCCGGGCGTTGGGAGTTCTGGTGGCTTCCCCTTCCAGTCACCAAGGCGCCCCCTGGGGAGCTGGCGGTGGAGGGGGTGGGGCCAAGCCCAAGCAAATTCACCCCTTCCTTCCAGGGGCATCAGAGCCAGTCAGCCCCGTGTTCCACCCTATCTAGGCGCGATTCTGAATCTCGTGGAGGACATCTGGATCCTGTCTTTGGAGACAGGATCTCGCTATGTAGTTCAGGCTGGCCTTGAACTTGCAGCGATCCTCCTGCCTCAGCCTCCAGAGTGCTGGGAATACAGGCGGAATCAATTTTGACTTAATGTTCGCTATAATGGAGGTTGTACGAGCTATTGTGTAGTTTAGAGATTTTTTTTGTTTTCTTTTTTGTTTTTTTTTTTGTTTTTTGAGATTTTTTTTTTTAAAAAAGTCTTTCAATGTTTAAAAGTGGCTAAAATATAAATTTCGATCCCAGCATCGCAGAGCTGTGTGGGCTCGGACGAGTCATTTAGCCTCTCTGGACCTCAGTTTTAACATCTGCTTAATGGGACCACCTTTGAACTACAGTGGCTCTTCTGGGATTTTAGGGTTCCGGGCGAGTCCCGAAGTTCCGGTTAGGGAAGCGGAGAAAGAGACGGGAAGGCTTCCTGGAAGAGGATTTAGGGAGTCCAGTGAGAGAGGTGTGGAGGAGGGAGAAAAAGAGCAGAGAAGTGCATGCGCAGTAGGCACCTCACGATCTCTCCTCCCGCCCAGCGCCTTTTCTGCAGCAGGGAATTGCAGGCGTCGCTCCACCTATCCCAGCCCAGTTGAGTGACACCCCCCACTTCTCCTTCCCGCTACGGATCATGGCTCTCCGCCCGCCCCCCACAACCACCCAATCAAGGGCGGAAGTAGAACAAATCTGACGAATCCGCGAGGCCTAAGGGGGCGAGCTACTCTTCCATTGGCTATATTCAACCCTAGTCCCGCCTTCTCACGCCTGTCCCCCGCCTTTCTTCAAGTCCCTCCCTCAGATCGCGAAGAAGAAGCGCTGGACTAGGCCGCGCAGAGGGGGCGGTCCTACGGTGCGTAATCGAGCCCCGCCAGTCTCTCGGGCAACGCCCCTTCGCCCCGCTCCCGAACGGAAATAGCTGGGTAGTGGACCAATCATAACGCTGTGTCTTCGCTTTTTGACCAATGAAAGGGTGAGTTGTGGGGGGGGTTGAGTCCGAGTCTGACCGGCGGTCAGGCCATCCAATAGACACCTGAGATTTCCGGACGGCGGAGCTGAGGGGCGGGGATAGAGGCGGTACCACGGCCTGCCAGCCCGCCCGCCCGCCCGCCAGCCCTCCCCCTCGGCCGGCTCAGCTCCTCGGCGCTGCCTGGGGTCCTTTCCGCCCCGTCCCTGCCTGCCAGCCCCCGCTGCGCTCTCCCCTTTTCGGCCAGGCCTGGAGCTGTCACCACCGCCATCATGCCGGCCGTGTCCAAGGGCGATGGGATGCGGGGGCTCGCCGTGTTCATCTCCGACATCCGGAACTGTGAGCTCGCGGCTGGGGGGACAGAGGAGACGCGGGGGAGGGGGAGCTGTGGGAGTGAGGGGCTTGCGGGTCACAGCAGAACCCGGGGGATCAGAAGCCTTTGCCGTTGAGGGAGAGGGTAGAGGACCCCCGGGGGGAACTTTAGGGTGGGGGAGATGCAGGGACTTGGGGTGTCAGTGTCTCCTGGGGTGGCGAGAGGGGTATGGAGGGTCCGAAAGGGCAGGAGGCTGGAGAGGTCCCGGGATGGGGCGTCTGTGCTTTCCTTGGGAATGATAGGAAAGCTGAGGGATGGTACACACGGCAGGGGTGGAGGGAACCCTAATGTAGCCAGAAATGAGAGGAAGTGCATGGGGGGGGGTGCCCGCTGGAG